>JANZXV010220273.1:0-16087 GCA_027576455.1 Erythroxylum roigii | reverse complement strand
TGAAATTTTATTAGAGTTACAAGTTAATAATAACATAATTAAATATTGTAAAATAAATATTGATACAATTATAAAATAATTAATGAATTACATCTTCCAAATATATTATACTGTAGGGGTATTTATGTCATTAATACTATTTTTTGTTCTGTCCCCTGTAACTAAATACATTTCTGTCCTCAAGACGAAGATAATTTTTTTTGTTCTGTTCACTGCAACCAAACATCTCACTGTCTCTAATTCTTGTCCTATTCTGTCTTATTTTATTCCGTCTCGTCTTATCTTTGCATATTGAAGATGCTAACCAAGCAGAGAGTGTCTTTTACTCTTTAAACTTATTCTTTTACTAAATTTTTCATATCGTCTTAACCTAACACAGTGTGGAGTGAGAATTCGAACATTTGACAAAATTTAAAATAAATGATTTATTGATATTACTATTTATTTTTAATATAAAGTTCAACTTCATTCATCTTCGGAACGGATAATCCGCTGGAACAGGAACTCCAAGACAACGGACATTACATTCTGTGTAAATAATGTTTTAAACAGAAAAAGAAAATGATATTTACTGTGTTTTGGGTAAGTAACGAATAGCAAATGAATCACGAATGGCCCTTTATGTCAATTTCTGAGAACGTGCAGGGAAACCCTCAAAAAGGCAAAACCACACCAAATACGAATACATCTTAATTAAAGTTATCTTAACATAAAATCACAGCCGTAGATTCAGTTCAGTTATGTCTCTCCACTGACACACATTTTGCTAACAGGCCCACAAAAACTGTGAAATTGTAGAAATCTCACATCACACTCGCACCAACTTAAAGGGTTAATAGTATTAAATATTAATTAAACCCCGCATGGACAAAGTCAGCGCAACTCAGTCTTTTTGTTTTGATATTACCTTCGTCTCTTTACTTGACCAATAAGTCACACGGGAAGCCCAAAACAATCCAATCTTTTTCTTTTACTCGCCACATATCTACAAGCTTCTCTCTAAGAAGTTACTTTGATTGATTGAGAAGCGAAGTGGGTTCTTGCGTTTTTGTTTGTTTCGCCTTTTTCCCTTTTCTTTTCCTCTCTTCCCTTGTTCTATTTGATTTTGTGTAGTGGTTGCGATCCATGAGGGTGACAGAGGATTCATGCATGGGTGGCGATGATAAGGCGTGGCCTCCTGGGTTTAGGTTTCACCCAACGGATGAGGAGTTGGTGTTGTATTACTTGAAGAAGAAGATCTGTAAGAAAAGATTGAAGCTTGATATCATCCGCGAACTTGATGTTTACAAGTGGGATCCTGAGGATTTGCCTGGTTTGTGGCTCTTTCTCTTCTTTTATCTGTGGTTTTATGGCAATCGTGTTTGCTTGTGACGCTGACTGGTTTTGATTATAGTAGTTTGTTCATTCTGTTCTTGTTTTCTGTTTTGGTGTTTGATTTTTATGTTATCTTGTGTTAATTTATGTGCGTTGACTTGGTTGTGAAATCTCTTGGTTTGCTCATCTCGTTGTTGACTGGGGACTCATAGCTATGGGTTCATCTTGGGTTTCTGTTGAATTGAGTTCTTTTGCTCATGCTGTTCTTTTTTTTTTTTTTCAATTGGTGGTCAATGATTTGCGTCTGGTTTGCGCACCTTATGAGAGTTACGTGAGTACTATACGTGATGTTTTCACATTGATTGTTTGTGTTGAGCGAAGTGTTTCAGTTTTCGCTGTGATCTTCCTAATAATTGAAGCGCTGCTACTACTTTTGGGATAGTGTATTAGTTGGGATCTACATTTTCACTTGACTTATAGGCTTATCCATGGTAAACATTCAAGTGTTCTGTGTTAGAATCTGGTTCCTTTGGAGTATAATACTTTGTCTGCCTATAATGTTTCAGTTGTATCAACAAATAAATCCTATCTGACTCGCTAAAAATTGCTGGAGTATCTGTCTAATACAGAGATTCTTTAGAGCGTAAGCTAGACAATGATTTGTTTATCTTTTCTGGTTATGACATAGGTCCCTTCTACGTTTGAAATTCTTAATGTTGCAAAATCATCTTTTGAGAATTCAAAGTTGAGCTGAATGTTTTAGCAGAAAAATGTTGTCGTTTGTTTGTTTTTTTTTTGGCCTAGACGTGAGTCATCATTTCGGGAGTGTAATCAATCTATCAACTGAAAACTGAATATGATCTTCAGGGCATTCTATTTTGAAAACTGGAGACAGACAATGGTTCTTCTTCAGTCCGAGAGACAGGAAGTATCCTAATGGTGCAAGATCGAATAGGGCAACCAGACAGGGGTATTGGAAAGCTACAGGAAAGGATCGCAACATAACATGCAATTCCAGATCTGTTGGAGCGAAGAAAACCCTTGTGTTCTATAGAGGCCGTGCACCTACTGGTAAACGAACTGACTGGGTGATGCATGAGTACACTTTAGATGAAGAAGAGCTTAAGAGGTGCTCAAATGTCAAGGTATGATGAATGATCCTTTTGTTTTGTTCCTTTATCGGTTACATATCTACTCACATGTATTTTGCTGATTGTAACCATTCATTATCTGGTGGCATGTTTTGTTTTCTGATTCAGTTTTCTTGATTCTCAATGGTAGGATTATTATGCACTATATAAGGTCTTCAAGAAAAGTGGAGCTGGTCCTAAAAATGGTGAACAATATGGAGCACCTTTTAAAGAAGAAGAGTGGGCTGAAGATGAAGAGACAACTGTTAATAATGCTGTAACGCCGCAGGGTCTTGCTAAGCAGCTTAATCAAGTAACTGCTCTTGATAATGCTACTTTTGCTGATGTCCAGCCACAACTAAATAGTCTGGAGGAGTTCATGAGACGAATTGCTGAGGAAGATGTACGTGATCGGCAAGCAATGAGTGGATATAATAATACACCTCTGCAGGTTGGTTTTACATCTTTCTTCACAATATTTCATCTTTTTTATTCGCTGAATTCTTCCAAAATATTTTCTTTGGAATTAAGGTTATGTTACTGGATTATAGTTAGGATGCTTTTGAAAATCTAGTGACAGCATTTCTCTCGAGTTTTGATTTACTTCTCTGTTATTAGTTATATGAGTTCTGCTATTTGATCTCTCAAAAATGAAACAAGAGTAAAACATTGTTCTTTCATGTTATCTTGCCCTTTATTTTATTATGTCTTTGTTTTGGGGTGGAATTCACTTTAGTAATGTGTGTAAGATCTTAAAGGTTACTGGTGAAGAAGGGACAGAGAGTACATTAGTAGATCCTTCTACGAGAGAAGTCATCTTTCCTGAGCCACCCAGGTTGTCATCTGCAAGTGGTCAGCAGGATGAAAAGCTGACCAACTTAGTTTTCGAACAGTCAGTGACCTCTAAATTGCAATTCCATGAGGCCGCTGAGGTCACCTCTGGTGCAAACAATTCCGAGTGGTCACCTCAAATATGTGAGGATTTCCTGGAAATTGATGATCTCCTTGGTCCAGAACCTGTTCCCTCCACTGAGAAAGCTTTGGAGAACTATCCATTTACTGAATTTGATGGTTTGAGTGAGTTGGACATCTACTATGATACAGCCATGTTTTGGCATGACATTGGACCTGTTGATCAGGAAGCTGTTTCACATAAACACGTAAATGAACCTGAAAATGATCCACTGAACCAAATTGCTTATCAAGAGCAGTGTTCGCTGCCAAATGAAGTTGAGCTCGAGTTGCTGTCAAATTCGCTGGCCAATGAGGTGGATTACCCCTTGCAGCTGCCTTCAGGGATAACTGTGGCTGACTATGCATTGGATCCATTGCAATCATTCCCAGGGATAAACGTGGCTGAGTATTTGCAGTCAGAGTCATTTGATGCTAATTCTATGTCCAGTCAACCGTGGCTTAATGAACAAAGTAGTAATGCCTATATGTCCTCAGAGGCAATTCAGGGGCTTCCATCCAATCAGATTCCAGGTATATTTAACTGCGATAGTAATACATTTGTTTCAATCTTCTCGTTGGTGTTCTTCACTGAACATTTTTGTTTTGGACGAAGTTGCTGTTGTCACAGTCCATCCACACAAAGATCTTGATCAGATGGATGGTCTGCAAGGCAAAATAGCCTTAAAACTGGGACTTTGAACCAGATTCTGGAGCTCTTCTAGTACAAGTATTTCCGTTTTATATATTATTGAAATTAAAAATAGGAATGAGTGGTCTGATATTTGGGCATTTTGGTCATGCTCAGGTGATGTGCATGAATCTTCAGATACTCTTACGGGAGCTAATGTAAATGGAAGTGGAAAAGAAGGTGATGGTGCTACTGGTTGGTTTTCTTCAACGCTGTGGTCCTTTGTGGAGTCGATACCTACTACTCCAGCTTCTGCTGCAGAGAATCCTTTGGTAAACAAGGCTTTTGAGCGCATGTCTAGCTTCAGCAGAGTCAGAATGAATGTGAAGAATGTTAATCTCAATGCTGGTGATGTTTCCGTAGCCATAAGGAGCCCTGGTAGAAACAGAGGGTTTATTTTATTATCAATATTTGGAGTATTATGTGCGATCTTATGGGTGTTTGTAGGACCTGTGAAGATGCAGCACCTAGTGGTAGATTAATGGATGGCTAATATATCTGCTTAGCAGCAATTGATCTTTGATACAACGTTGAAGATTTTTATATCATTAAGGGCTGCCTATATTATTATAAAATCATTTTAACTTTTTTTTTTCCCACAGATAATTAGTCCTTGTTCCACCATTCCTTCTGTCAACTAAAAGTAATAATTTGGTTGTTCAAATTTTGTCTACCTGCTGAATGGCCAAATTTTGACGCTCCAGTTGTTGTGCATTTACAAGGGCAGTAATAAGTACTGACCAATTTATTTCCTGGGTGTAGTATTTTTTATCCTCTATTCTGCTTCCTGTATATATATATATATATATATATATATAAAGGAAAGGAAGTGAGATATGAACTTGTCTTTTGTTGCGCAATGGTAAAGAACATTCTTGGATGGTGTGAATGGAGCATTTGAAGCGGTCAATGTTTCAACTTTTCAATAGTTGTTCTGAAATGGAGCACACCTTTGACTTCATTATGTTTCCCAATAGGGAATTGTATGATAAGATCTTTCTTGTTTCAACATTTTATCGTGAAGTCTGCAGCGAGATTATAAAGTGGACAGCATTAAACATCAGCGTGAATATCTTGTTTTTCTGCTCTCCTGCTAATTGCATCTAGGGTGAGATGTAAATGTCTTCTTGATATTCTAAATTATATTTTATATCAGCAACTCTAATAATCTTTTGTTTATCTATCATTTCTAAGTTTGTTTTACTGTTTTTATTCCAAAATTATGATGGGTTATCAGAGTTTATCTTTGATTATTTTTATCTGTTGACTTATTTTTTATAACATTCTTATTTTTATTAAAACTTTTCTGTTAAAAAGGATCAGTTTTTCTTTATATCATACACCATGTTGAGTTATGTGATGCTTAAATATGATTGGAGTAGATCAAGAATAGACACTTTTAATTCTATTAACTATGCAATTTTGAAATGTATTTGTTATTTAATAGTACCAAATAATATTTTATGAAATAATAGGAGAAACTTATTTCTTAAAAGAACATCAATTTTGGTATCAAAAAAGTAAAATGAAAGACATTTTATTAAAAATGATCCAAATAGTATTTGGGGTTCATGACTTTGGATAAATGTATCTTATTATTAGAAATTTTCAGCCCTATTATATTTGTTTTAAGGTTTCATGATATTGTAAAGAAAAACAACATGCTTTACATAAATAAGAATCAATTCCACTCTCTATATAGGTAGCAAAGTATGTAACTTTGTAATCTTTATAAGTTACTCATATTGGAATATAAATATTGGTCAAACTGGTCATTATCTTGGAGTATATATATTACATAGTTGTTATAAGATAGTTGAACGTGATTTTCTGATGTGTATAAGTTCTAATTAATAACCTCGATAATCTGCAAGCGTACGGGTAGTTCGTGTAGTACTTAAGGTGTCAATCCTACGAGGAAGGATAATCTAATCCTAAAAATCTAAGGTCAAAATAATTTACAGTAATTCAAAATGTAACAAAACCAAGGCAAGAATTTAATTCAATCATGTAACTCAATTCTAAGAATCAATTATGAAAATATTAAAAAAGTAGCAGTTGCAACACACACTTAAGAATTAACTTGAAGGAATTGTCAATTGAGAGAAAGGAGAATTTTTACCTATCTTTAACGCTAACCTAATTGATTATGAATTATTGGATTATTGGTCCTAGACAATCCTAGGGTTGATTACTCTATCTCGAGTTATAACCATTAACCCTAAATTATAAACCCTAATCAGATTATAGAAAAATGCAATCTCTCAATTAACAATCTATCCAAAACTCTAATTAGATCTTACGTTATGCAATAAACTATCGGGAACCTATAGATCTCTCTTCACACAATTACCGATTTGATTAATTTCTTGTTCTTATTAAATCACCTAACTCTCGTTAGTCCATTTAATTATTTTTCATTTGATTTACCCTCTCAGTTTATTACTGAATTATGCAATCACAGAAATCAATCATAATAAATCTGATAAACATAAAACAATCAGATTTATTAAATCAAAAATTAAAAAAACCCCAAGGTGAGTATAGAATATCTCATCATTCACAATCTTATTATCAAACTATTATTCCCAATTCTATACAATAATAAAAACGTAAAATAACAGGAAATACGATTCTAAACATAGACAGGAGGCAGCAACGTTGGGAAACTCCAAATCTAGGAAGTACGTCGATGTCGACTTCTTCTCCACTTCTCTCTTCCTTCTTCTCTTTCTCAATCTCTCAACAATTCTCTCTAGGGTTTCTCTCTAAAATGGTTGATGCAAAAACTCCTCCTTTTCTTTTTCTTATTCTTTATATACTTTTTATGTTCTGGGCAGTCCTGGGATTTTTCTGAGGTTCAAAAGGTCCAAAAACTCCCTCGAAATTTGACTTTCTTGAGTGTCTACACGTCTGCCTAATGCAGGCCGGGACCCTGGCCCTGTAGGCCACGATCGTGGGCTACATCTAAGCCTTCTGTCACGATTGTGGCATATGGGCCACAATCATGGGCTGACTCTAGTGCTTTTATCAAGATCGTGGCCTGCTGTGCCACGATCGTAGGCCATTGTTTCGGCTCGAGTATCTCCGAAACTTCTCCATTTTTCGATGCTGACCTTGAAACACTAACAAACACATCAAGGTACCTCAGAGACATAATAATTAAGCTTAAAGACTTGTACTAACCTATAAAAAACACTTAAACACAATTAATTAACAAATTAACATAATTTTATCCTAAACACATACTAAATGATTAAGTTAACACTTAAACACATATCAAACTAAGCCCTAAAACATGATGCAATTCACACTTATCAACATCTCCACACTTAAACGTTTGCTTGTCCTCAAGCAAACAAAAAAATAAACAACATAAGAAAACACAAAACATGCATATGCAGTAATGAGACAACGACTTCAACTTAGCGAAACAAATTTAACTATAAACAAAATCCTTCAAGTCGTTCTAACTTATTAACAAGAGAAATCCGTGTCTAAGCACCTTGGACTAGATATACAAATTAATCAAAATTTTAATGTTGAGTCTATTCACCTCTATCACTTGCACACACACATTGATAATCATTCAGTCAAAACAAAAGTGTAGCTATTCCTCAGTAGGTTTTCATGAAAAATCAAGCTGCTAACAAGTTTGGTGGTTATTTTTTTTGTTGATTTTTCTTTAAAGACATGAACCTAGTCTTTTTACATGGAACCAAATTGTCACGAACCGGTACCACATCAGGCATATGACAATCCCCGCATACCCATGCTAAGGACACTCACGGTACCCTTAATATGACTATGCAAAGCTAACTAAATATCTTTTAAAAACATTTAGACAACAAAACGATTGTATTTTAAAAATCCCAAAACTCAATTAGAATACCTGCAAATCAGTTTTAAACGCACTTCTATGTTCACATTAAAATTCTATCACAACTTTTGGACTTTTAAGTCCACTCAAAAACAAGCTCAACGATAGTACCAAAGGTTCATACATAAGGTCTTTTACAAACAACAAGAAAGTCAAGAGTTAGTTTATAAAATCATAAAACATATCAATATAACCAACCTAGTAAAAATAGTTCATGAGACACTATATAACAAAAGTACAAGACAGAGACTAACCACGTGCAGTAATGACCCCAAAATATTAAAAGACGACACAATCCACTCAGAGCTTCGAACTCACCAAATTAACCTGCATGGTTGGAAAGCGAAGGGTGTGAGTACACACTATGTACTCAGTGAATAGGAAAAACATATATCGCAAATAGAACTTAATACACACCAAGACAGTCTAGATAACCTAAGGATGGGTTTTCATATATTAGTCGATTTCCTACTCAGTGCATCAGCTACTACATTAGCTTTCCTGGGTGATAATCAATCATTAAATCATAATCTTTTAATAGCTCTAACCATCATCTTTGCCTTAAATTCAACTCTTTCTGGCTCATCAAATACTTAAGATTCTTGTGGTCTGTAAACACCCTGGTGGTGACTCCATATAAATAGTGCCTCCATAAAATTATAACAGTTAACTCCAAGTTATGCGTAGGATAATTCATCTCATACGGCTTCAATTGCCTAGAAGTATAAGCAATCACCTTATCTCCCTGCATCAACACACAGCCTAATCCCTTCCTCGAGGTATCACTATACACTATGTATCCATCATTACCCGAAGGTAAATTAAAAATTGGTGCACTCATCAATATGTACTTAAGCTCCACAATGCTTTTTTGACATTCATCTGTCCACACAAATTTTTGATTCTTTCTCGTCAATTTGATTAGTAGAGCTGCTATTATGAAAAAGCCCTCCATAAACTTTCTATAATACCCAGCTAAACCCAAGAACCTTCTCACTTCAGTTATATTCTTAAGTACTTCCCATTTCACAACTGCTTCTATTTTTCTCGGATCCACATGTACTCCTTGTTCCGAAATCACGTGTTTGAGAAATGTCACTTCCCTTAGCCAAAATTCACATTTGTAGAATTTGGCATACAACTCGTTCTTCTTTAATGTCTTCAAGGCAATCTTCAAATATTCCTCATGCTCCCTATCACTCTTAGAATAAACCAATATATCGCCAATGAAGACAATGATAAATCGGTCCAAGAAGGACTTAAAGACTTGATTCATCAAGTCCATGAAAGTTGCAGGTTCATGCATTAACTCAAAAGGCATGACCAAGAACTCAAAGTGGCCATACCGTATTCTAAAAGCAGTCGTTGACTCATCGGACTCCTTTATCCTCAGTTGGTGATAGCCTGATCTCAAATCTATCTTAAAAAAGACCTTTGCCCTTTGCAATTGATCAAACAAATCATCTATATGCGGGAGCGGATATCTGTTCTTGATAGTGACATGATTGAGCTTCCTGTAATCTACACACATCCTCAATGATCCATCTTTCTTCTTTACGAAAAGGACCGGAGCTCCCCATGGTAAAGAGCTCGGCCTTATGTACCCTTTCTCCAATAATTCTTCTAATTGCTCCTTAAGCTCCTTCAATTCTGCCGGAGCCATTCTATAAGGCAGAATCGATATCGGCGTTGTGCTCGGAAGAAGCTCAATGGGAAATTCAATTTCCTTAGGTGGTGGTAGTCCTGGTAATTCCTCGGGAATGATATCCGGGAACTCCATGACCACAGGTATTTCTTCTAACTTCCCTCCATCTTCCTTTGTGTCTATCACATAATGCTTCACATCCTTTCCTTATCAGTTTTTCTGCTATCAGAGTCGAAACCATTGTAGTCAGACTCGCTTTTCTGTCCCCCCAAAAACACCACCTTTCTACCATTGCCAATTTTGAATTCCGCAATCTTCTGTTTACAATCCAACTTGGTATTATATTTCTCCAAAGTGTCCATCCCCAAAATTACATCTAATCCTCCCATCCTCCATGGCATTAGATCCACCACTAATTGTTCCTCTCCAATATGTATCTCACAATCTCTATATACTTGACTAATAATAATACATTGGCCAATTGGAGTACTCACCATCAAAGGAGTATTCAATGGGTTCAATTCTCTACCATTCACAGTTCTACTCAATGACACAAACGAATGAGTAGAACCCGGATTAATCAAAACAATAACATCTTCAACAAAAAGTTTAATCATACCAGTTACAACTGCTGGAACTGTCGCTACATCCTCTCTCGTCATAGCAAACACTCTAACTGGTGCTTGTCCCATCAGTCTCCCTGTAGGGTTCACCTTCATGATCGCATCAGACCTTCTACTACCCACTTTTGTTACTATCCTATGTCCCACTGTCTCGACCCTCTTTGAAGCTTACATCTGACTTCCCTCATGTCTTAGATTTTGAGGGCACTCTCTTGCCATGCGTCATTTCTCCCCACAATTGAAGTATGCTCCAGTCAGTCGGTAACATTCCCCTCTATGAAACCTTCCATAGTGATCACATTTGGGAATGGATGGCTTATCCCCATCTCCCCTCCTGCTGCCTCCAGCCATTGAGGCTTGATGTGAGATAGTTTTCATCTGTCTAGGCCTTTGCTCCACTGCTTCTCTCCTCAGACTATGTAGGAAAAGTCCTGACACTCTTCTCTGACATAGGAGCACCGCCTCCCCTCTTTGACTGTTCTCTCCCTTTCCTCTTTCTATTCACCACACTCTTGATGTTCTCCACATTTTCCATTCTCAATGCTGCTTCAACCAGCTATTAGAAGTCACAGAAATTTTGGGCCACCACTTTCTCTCTGATGGCCAAGTGCAGTCCCACTTCAATCCTTCGACACGTAGCTGCTTCGCTCATCATTAACTCAACTGCATATCGGGTCAATTGTGTGAATCGACGCTTATATTTGCTCACCGTCATCTCTCTTTGGGTGAGGCTCAAAAACTCTCTCAGCTTTTGCTGAATGTACACTTCCGACAAATACTTCTTATAAACAATCAAGAAGTCCTTCCATGCTAACACTGGTGGCTTCATCTGACTTCTCGAGACACTCTCCTACCAATGTAGAGCATCCCCTTATAGTAAACTTACAACATATTCAACCTTCTCATCATCTTCACAATCTATCTACTCTAATATCTATTTCGTCTTTCTCAGCCATGTCTCAGCTTCCTCGGGATCAGTGATCCCATAAAAGTCCACAGTCCCATACTTTCGCAGTTTTTCAAACTGCTTCCCCTTCTTAACTGAGGCCAGAGCAGAAGATTGTGGCATCTGTCCCATAGCATGGACAAACGCCTAAGTGAAGGCTTGGAACAATCTCGGATCCAACGTAGGTGCTTGCTCCTACGGAAAAAAGCGACTCCTGAGTTGACCGAGAGAGTCCAATACTGTGCCCTACAAAAGCCTCAGCATCTCCTGGGCCTCTAGACTCATTCGTGCCCTCCTCTCTTCTGGAATGGGGTTGTGTGTTGGACCACGTTCCAGAAGCCCAAGATGTTAGAACTCGTTCTCGGAGCCCAACTATCCGAAGTCAAAAAGCGTGAGTGGGTTTCCTTGTAGGGTTATTTTAATGAACCCTCACTTCTTTTCCATAAATCTTTTTGAATTCAACACCAAAGGCTATCGATTTTTCGGAAAGGTAGAAAAATGTATTAAGAATCTATCACTTCAAGAATCACTTCATTTGGAGGTCAGATGATGAAGTTATGGCCAAAAGAATCCAACATGTTTATGTCCTTAATCATTTTTCACCTGCCTTGGCGCAATTGCTATAACTTTCATTACAGATGCCCGATTGATGTCGTTTTTAGACAGTTTGAAATAGAACTTCTAGCTCTACAACTTTTGTGAAGACTCAGAAGTAAAATTCTGTCATTTGGACAAAGCAAGGACCGTGTGAATATACACAGGTAAACCGTGTGACTTTCTGGTCTGGCAGTTTTTCAGCATCAGGAATACACGGCCTGTGTGAATTCACATGGGCAGGCTGTGTAACCTTCAGGTATAACAAAAATTTTCACCCTCCAAGACCCCTCCAATGGATCCTAAATCCATTCTAAAATCCCCTTTTCTCATATTCTCCACAAATTCACCCCTTCTAGTGCAAAAACCACTTCATATCAATTTAACTACTAAATACATCTCATTAACTCTTAAATCTCAACTCCAACGATTCATCACATACAATCTTTCTGACTCTAACATGCTATTCTAACACTAGCAATAATTGGCAATCTCAATACAAGAATAAGCACATCCATTAAACTCAAACTTTAAAATAACATAATCATACAAAAAGGAACTTCTCAAGTTCTCACTCTCATTTCTAAACACAATGAATGTTTGAACAAGCTTTACGTACATATCAACATACACATTAAACTTAATACAAAATAAAAAGGGATGTTCATGTTTGATATGCCTATAAAGCTATCCAAATTAGTCACTAACTTAGTACAAAAGACTCCTAGCTATCTTCGAGTTTCTGAATGCCTTGCAAGGATTGCTAATCTTCTTGGTTTGCACCTAAGGAGGGAAAATTGTGGATTGAGCTACACAACTTAGTGGCTAATATATTTATAGACATTGGCAACAAGCCACACAATCAAACATATAAATATCTTTATAGGCATACACTTCTTATCTTAATCTACAATGAAAGTTTAGCATTTACAATTCCAATTCACATTTCATAATTCAATACATCATCCCATAGAACATATTGGATGTAATTTACATTAAAGCATAACACTCAAAATTTCATCATAACTTAACACATCAAAATGTAAATAAATAAATAATTGGCTCGAGGGCTCTGTGGAACAAAACAGAGAAACTGAAGTTTACTCTGTGAACAAAACGAGTCCACTTTTCGAATCTCGTGGGCCACAAGCGGGCAGCCAGGAGAAAGCTTTATGTCGACGTGCACATGACTATGAAATCGTTCCTCTCTCGCCCAAACACACTCAAATCTCATGCTCAATTTAATCAATCACAAATTCATATTCTCATGCTTTTTCTTTATACAAAATGCCATGACATAATTTAATGGCATAACATGATCATACTCATAATTTAACCATATCAAAATGTCATACATCTTTCAATGCATAACATAACATAAAACACATCATAGTAACTCACAATTTATCAATTCAAGCTGATACATACACACATATACACATTGCCCATTTACACAATAGTCATAAATATTTTACCCACTTTATAACTCTTGAAAATCCAAACTCAGTTTGGCCCTTTCTCTTGCTCTTGGATAGGTTGTTATTGATTTCCTAACACAACCAAAATTCTCACTCAATTCTAATTCAAATGGAAATCCCCCAAATTTTCATAATCACAACAAAATGAAATTAGCACAAATCAAGCTCAAACTTAACCTACCCATAGTCCATTTAGGTTAGAAAACCCAAAACCTAGCTTAGAAACCCTAAGATCAAATGGGTTCCCTTAAACTATTTTCTTCCAACACAAAAAACCTTTCTCTCGCTAAAACTCCTTCATTCTCAGCACAACCCATTTCTTCAATAAAGCAAGAAGAAAAGATGAAGAACTTACCTTAAGAAGCTTGATTTCTTCTTTTTCCCATGATTTTCCTCCTTCTTCCCTAGCTTCTTCGATTTTTCTTCCCTTATTTTCTTCCTCTCACGTTTTCTCTTCTCTTTTCTTCTCACACTCATGACACTCTCCTCTCTTCTTCTAATTCAAGACAACTATTATCCTTATTCTTCCAATTATGCCCCTCACTTACTTAGACTTTCCCATTTTTCCCCTTCTTTTGTCTTTTATGTCTCTAACCCTTTAATCCACTTAACACCATATTAATTCTAACTAGGTCCCAATATTTCCATCAAATTTTCAATCTTTATCCATACCTACTAAATTAATGACCCAATTCTAAAAATAAATAATTAAACAAACAAACAAACATAAATAATCGTTAAACAATTAATAAGAAATTTAGAAGAAAAAAAACTCAGGATCCATCACTGTGGATTTCAACGGAACTACAAATCCAGAAGAGACTGAAGCCTAGTTGAAGAGGACTGAGAGGGTTCTGATTCAGATGAAGTGCTTGGATGAGGAGAAGTTAGAATGTGTGTTGCTTGCTACAGGGGGACACTTCTGTTGGGACCCGATCTCAGGAACCGGATCCCAACATAGATGGTATTAGAGCCCAGTAATAGGATCTTACTTGGGCGCAAGTATTTGTTAAGAGTTTTAATGAAGAGGATTGAATTAGTGAGAAAGTGATAAAGATGGAAATGGGATTTCATGCTAGATGTGAAAAACCTAGTGGATTGTTTGATTAAGGTGATGAGTGATGATTGATTATCAGAAAGTGTTAATGGAAATTGAGAGGAGAATTTTATGATGAAATTGGAAGAATTGATTTTAGCTATACATGTGTGAGATGAAATAAGGAATACTTGAAAG
Organism: Erythroxylum roigii; assembly: GCA_027576455.1. Taxonomy (NCBI): domain Eukaryota; kingdom Viridiplantae; phylum Streptophyta; class Magnoliopsida; order Malpighiales; family Erythroxylaceae; genus Erythroxylum; species Erythroxylum roigii. The sequence goes on along the minus strand of JANZXV010220273.1, from coordinate 1,601 downwards.
ATAAGATTAAATGATATGAAGGTATATAATGACATATTTGAAGAATTAAATTGTTTGTTTGATTTAGATGACGAGAATGATGATTGATTTTAGCAATGTGATAATGAAAATTAGATTATAAATTTTTGATAAATTAGGAATAAATTGATTTTGACTATGCTTATGCTTTAAAGAAAGAGGAAATAAATTCTTGGAAGATGAGGCAAAAGATAAATGATCCATATTCAGGTTCATTAAGATTAAGGAATAGTGACATTGATATGATTTTGGGTCATATTTGGTACAAGAATTTAGAAATTGTGACGAGATGGAAAAATATGGATAAGAAGAAATTTGGTAAGAAAAGTGATTGGTTGATTAAGGTTATGATTGATTTTAGGTTTGTGATTAAACTTCTTGATGAATTGCTTTTGAATATACTTATGTGAGATGTGATTAAAGGATATTTGAAAGATGAGATATTTTGAGTTTATATATATATGTAAGATGTAAAAATGAATATGTTAAGGAATAATGAGTTGTGGATATAGTGATGTAATATGATAATGAATGTGGTGTAATTGACATAAAAAGTGAAAATTTGGGTTTAAGTCTTAATAATATGTGTGATAAAATTTGATAAGAAATTATGATCTTTTGGAAAGAAATTAGTTAAGAGATTGTGTTACTTGATGAATTCCTTAAGTATGAATTTCGAGGACGAAATTCTTTTAAGAGGGGGAGAAATGTTGGACCCCGAATTTTAAGTGGAATTTAGAAAATAAGAAATGATGTAAAATAAGTGTTTTAAATATGTATTGTGAAATAGATGTATGTATGTTTTAAGGAAATTTATGAGAAAAGCATTATTGGAGATTTGTATGGTTTATGAAAGTTCAAGTGAATGAGTTGATTGAAAAGTTAGTAGAAAATCAAGAAATAAAGAGAAAAGTGTGAGAAATTAAAGAATTAAGAAAGTTGACTTTTGGAGATAGAAAGTTTGACTTGAGAGTTGACTTTTTGATTTTGGGAAAATTTGAGGAAATGATCTTCATGAAACTTGTAGCTCCTGTCAAGAGCTTTCCGTAGCCATAGAGTTTGAGATTTTTCGATATCGGGAGCGAGAATTATGATCAGTCAAAGTCAAGTCAAAGTTAAGTATTATTTTGTTTGAAGTTTGACTTTTTGGGGTTAAAAGTTGACTTTTGATTTAGGCCAAATTTGAGAAAATGATCTACATGAAATTTGTAGTGTTTGTCGAGAGTTTTCTGTGGCCATAAAGTATGCAATTTTTCGATGTCGGGATTGAGAGTTATGATCGACCGAGTTTAGGAAACAAATGATAAGGACAGAATCTTTGATTGGAAATTTGACTTCCTTAGAAGCCAAATTGATTTTTCTGTTCATCAGGGAAGTTGTAGAGCTTCCTTCGATCTTTCTATTGACACCAAATTTGTCAAATTCTGAGTTCGGGATCGAGAGATATGATTTTTGAAAAGTTCGGTTTTGAAGTTCCGTTACTTTGTTTTTAATCCGATCCCTTTCGTAATCTTTTGCTTATAATTCCTTCGTCCGACATCCGATTGATTTGATTCTCGAAGCGTTGGATTCCTAAGACAATT
>JANZXV010218842.1:0-16126 GCA_027576455.1 Erythroxylum roigii | reverse complement strand
ATATGAGGACTCGTAGGGAACGATTGTAATAGGTTATATGTAAGAAGTTCAAGACAATGATGTAATTTTTTGTTTATTAAATATACAAATATTTGTATTTTTCAGTAATATATGAGTACTTTAAATATTTTGCCCCCACTCAAAATAATTTTTGGATCCGCCCTTGTCTAAGAGATAAAGTGGACAAGGATTAAAGTGAAAAAGATTAATGAGTTTAAACTTTAGTATTCAGGATGTTCGAGAAAACATAATGAGGAAAGTATCTTAGTTATCAAGGAACTCATACATCATATTGTAAGGGGTAAAGAGGGCTAATGATAAGATTTTTTCCTTAAAGATTGTGATAAAAGATATTGTTTTCAATATGGTATGTGCTTATGCATCCTAAATGAGGTTAGACGAACAACTTAAGTGTTAATTCTTTAAACCTATATTCTTAGGGGGGAAAAGAAAAAAAGGTTTCACATTAGTTCCACCTCTAATATTCACTAGTAAAAGTTGTTAAAACAACTATCTATCTATGAAATTGAAATCTTTGGGAAGCAATGATATAGGAGTTGGTACTATTATCTAAAAATCTTACAATGCAACAAATCAAGAATCATTAAGAAAGAAATTCAAAAAAGTTTAATGCTAAAACTTGCCTTTATTAAATTGGGCCTAAAAATTTGTCTTTCGAGATCATAAACTTAAAAACAACGTTTCAAATTTGAGAAAATCTTAGTCAGAATTTCAAGACAATACAAGAATAAAAAACATAAGAGACTTGAATTTAAGGACATAATTTGAGCTGTAAAAAATGAAAGGCTCTGAGACTTCCAAAGAGGATGCATATATGTTGTTGAAGATTATCAACAAGTTTAATCTTATTGGAAAAGATATGCTTGACATCAGTGTAGTTGAGAAACTTCTAGTCACTCTACCTGAAAGGTCTGAAACTAAGATTTATATTAAAGAAAATCAAAGACATTGTACAAATTATATTGGGAAAGCTTCTTAATTATATATAAGCTCATGAACAAAGAAGACATAATAGAGAAAAGGAAACTTTTTAAGGTGCCATATAAGCCAATTTGTAGACTCACGATCTTGGAAAAGGTAAAGAGAAAAAAATGGAGAAAAACCAATGTAATTCAGTTGTAGGTGTTGGCAACAACGGAGCTCTCGGAACAAAAATTAGTAATGCAAGTACCAGTGGAGCAAGCAATAATAAAGGAGTCAATCATCCTTCTTTTCAAAATTTTGTGGCAAAATCAACCATTTTCATTCCAACTGCCAGAGCAATAATAAGTGAATAAAAATATATTTGTCAATCAAGGGGAGTAGTTGTTGTTTTTGGCTTCGTGCTATATAAGCAACATCAAGGTGAAATTTGGCCACATGATCAATAATGTAGAGTTTTTCAAAGAGCTTGGGAAAACATCACTTTCCAAAGCATGATTAGAAATGAAGAATATATACTTGTGAAAGGTAAAGGTTTTGTTGTAATGAAACTCTTTCTGGGGAAGGTTTTTAAGTGAATTTTGAGAGCATGACATGTATGATCAAAGCTACAAATTGTTTTCTATTAAAAGGAAGGGAAAGAGCTTCTTGATTGAACTAATGCAGAAAGAATAAGTAGCATATCAAGTTTCTGTAAGAACTACTAACATTTAACATAAAATGTTCGGCCATTATTATTATTCTACTATCCTTTCAATGAAAAAAATGTGATTGATGCTTGAATTTGATCCATTGGAAGAAAGAATCTCAAGTTACCAAACTTTTCAATTTGGTTAGCAAATAAGGCTACTCTTTCCACAAAAAGCTTTGAGCACCTTATATAAACTTTAGCTCATATATATTGACCTTCGAGGGCCTTTCAATACATCATCTCTTAAATGCAGTAAGTATTATATTGCATTTATAGATCATTTAACCAGAATATATTGGATATAATTTCTCAAGTTTAAATTTGAAGTAGTTGATGTGTTTTGGAGATTTAAAGCGTGGGTAGAAAATCAAAATGGTTGCAAGATAGTCGTGTTAAAGTATTATAACAAAAAAGCAATACATATTAGATCAATTTAACAAATTTTGTGAAAAGGATGAAGAGCATCAACTCATTATTCCCTACATTATGTTAAGAGTTAGTGAAAGGAAAATAGAATCATTATAGAGATGACTCGTTACTTACTACATGAGAAGGATTTACTTAAAATATTTTGGGCTGAGGTGACTAATACTATTATTGTTTTTTAAAATAGATCACCAATTCAAGCATTTCGCAATCGGACACCATATAAAGCATGATTTGGTTACAGACCTTCTAAGTATTTGGTTGTCTGTGTTTATCTTAATTCTTTACGTCAACGGGGATAAACTAGATAAAGAATTTGAACTTGAAATTTGTATAGGTTATAAAGACAACTCTGATGCATATAGAATATCTCAGCCTTAAACAAAGAAAATTATTATCAGTAAAGATGTTGTCTTATTGGATAAAGAGCAGGGCTAAAAAGCAAATGATGAAGATTAATAATTCGGTTGTCTAATGCCTGACGATGAAGGTGTTGATGAGCAAAAAATTAGAGACACTATATTGGTTTTTAATATTTATATAAGGTTCCATGTTGCAGTACTAGAACTAGAAAATATTGAATAAGGAATTCAGGAACACAAATGGATTGTTGCCATGGAGGAAGAGCTTTTAATGATTAAAAAAATCAAACTTGATAGTTTGTTAAAAGATTTCAAAATAGAAAGACTATTAGGTAAAAGGAGTATTCAAGCCTAAGTTTAATGTTGATGGATTAATAAACAAACATAAATCAAGGCTTGTTATAAAAGGTTATGCATGCGTATTGGTGTAGACTTTTCTGTAACCTTTACTCTTATGATAAAATTTGGCATAATTTATTTATTGCATGCTATTTCAACACAAAAAGGATAGAAAGTGTTTTAATTTGAAGTGAAGTCTGACATTTTTAATGGTTTTGTTTATGGAGGAGATTTATGTTTAGCAACATAAAGGATTTGTTTTGCAAAGGTAAGAGGAGAAGCTATATTTTCTGAAGAAGACTTTGTATGGTCTCAAACAGACATCAAGAACTTAGTATAGTTGTATAAATAAGCACTTGTCAAACTTAGAATTTGTTAAAAATCTTAATAAAGCAACTTTTTATCTATAAAAAAGACTGTGTTGATTTAATTATCGTTTTTATTTATGTTGATGATCTTTTAGTCACAGGTAGCAATTAGGAGTTTATTGGTATTTTCAAAGTTCATAAGTTGAAGGAATTTGATATGACTAATTTGGAATTGATGTGTTACTTTCTTAGTTGGAAGTGAGACTAAAAAAGTAAATCTTCATTAATCAGTGAAAATATGCCAAACAATCTCAGAAATGTTCCATATAGAATAATGCAAATCTAATGATCCTCTTATACAACCTAGAGTCAAGTATGGCAAGAATGATGGTATTACTAAGGTAGATGATAATCACTACACATGTTTAATTAGATGCCTTGCATACTTCACTACTTAAAACCTAGTATTATATAAGCTTTAAGTTTCTTTGCCCAAGTTTATACATTGTGCAAGCGAGGAATATATGCAAATTACTAAATGCCTAATTATATACATCAAAGGAATTGTCAACTATAAAGTTAAATAAGTAAATTGTCAAAATTCTTAAGTTAATAAGTTTTTCTAATAGTAATTGGATAGGTTATGTTGATAATTTAAAAGTTACAATTACTTGTTACTTTATTTGCGATTCAAGAAGTAAGAAACACAGTTTAAAATATTGGAAGCTGAGTTTGTTACTTCTATTATAACATTAAATCATGTAATATAGCTTAACAAATTTATTGAAGATTTGAGTTTGATACAACAAGAACCAACTCAATTTTTTTTTCTTAAGCTTATTGAATTGTATTGAAAGACGTCAATCATGCTAAAAATAAAATTTGAAAGAGTAAGGACATTATTGATAGTAAGCTCTAATTGAAGATATAGTCTACAACTAAAGACCTATTTTCTAGGAATCATTACATCATATTATGGATTTAGATTAGGCTACTTGTTATAATTATTTTAATTGTTGATTTATTATGATAATGATTTTATGGATTTATTATCATCTTTTTCTTATGATTTATGTTGGTCATTTGGAAACAGTCTCTCTATTAGTTAGGATAAAGTTGCATACTGCTGAACCTTTCCAAGCTTCTTGTTTAAGTGAAATTTTTACTGGGTGCTGTTTGTTTATTATTATGTTTTTACGTGTTTAAGTTAATTGATCAATGAAGTTTGTAGAACTTTTTGAGTCAAATACTAACATACAGTCCTAAGGTTTTGGGCTAGACGTTGAATATGTTATGTTTTTTACAATAATGTTGAAGGTTTAAAAATGTTTTCGGAAAGATAGGGAAGGGTGTTAGTAAATATATAAAATCAATTAAGTTGGCCTCACACAACAACTTAAGCTATTGTGGTGAAACGGTTACTTAACATGGTATCAGAGCCTTTATGACCAAGTGGTCGTAAGTTCAAATCCTACCACCTACCTATTATTTAGCACAAGGTAGAGTGGGCCTGTGCAAATTTCAAGCTCAAAAGACTTTCACTTGAGGGGGTGTATTAGTGAATATATAAAACTAATTAAGTCAGCCTTACACAACAACTTAAGCTATTGTGGTGAAACGGTCACTTAACAAAAGGAAGGAGTAACTGTTGTTTTTATTTTCTTAGGACCAGCAAAGTTCTGAACTTTTGATGGATCTAAATAAGATGATTAATTAAAAAATGGTATGAATTGGTTCAGATACGAAGTAGGTAGTGGAGTTCAGAGGGGTAGACATTGATAGAGCGTAGATGCTGCAAAAAAGTAGTAAAGAATGGCCAAGGAGACAAAGTGGGAAGTAAGAGTTGGTGCTAAGTCCTGCAAAAGTCGATGCTTTATATTGCAGTAAAGACCCTCCCAAGTCCCAACTTCCAAGCACACAGCAAATGATGATAACTAGATATGACTCACTTTACACTTTACAGTCAACATTAGGCTCAGAGAATTCTTGGAAACACCAATCAGAACCGCACTAATCTTACTTTAAAACTAAAATTGGGGTTAAGGAATCAAACCCCACTCAGCAGTGGACCTTGCATGAAGGTCAGATACAATTCCTTTAATCCAAGAGTGCCTCATCATTGAGTTTGAGCAACATCACTGTTTTGGACCATATATAAAGGTTTTTAGAAGGAAGAAGGTTGTTATCTTTAAGTGTTTAATAAATAAAATTCTAATTATATGTAAATAATATAAATTATATATATCAAATAAATTACTTGATAAATTAACAATTCAAGTGACTGGTTCCTATGGTTTCTAATGATAGACTACTGCCAGGACCCCATTAGGTGCAAACCGAAAGTATTCTTGGAGTTGGAGATCTTCAGCTTACTTCATATACCAGCTGACACAAAGCTACAAAAGACACCTAGCTCAATTTTTGGTTTCTGTCATGTATTATTGGTGAAAGAAACAAAGTACATCTCGTCACAAGAACCCTAAAAACTCTGTATGTGTCGTTAGGTGAGGATATTTCAATATAAAGAAGGCTAAAATATAAGAATTACAACCATAAATGCCAAGTTATCTAGTAACAATGGGGACCAACAAATGTCGTACCTATTCCCTTCCCATTTCAATTTGTGAATAGGAGAAGAAGCTGAATGCTACCCACATATTTTGTATGTTTGAATCAAAGAATAAACAAAATGGAAATGTTGGACTTCTGATATGATTATCCATGGCTGTACAGATTCTGCACAAAGACAAGTTATGATCTTTGGCGTAATACTATATTTAATGTCAATACCTCCCCACACTTTACAATCAGAAAACAAGTATCTCATTAAAGTTGGGCAGCTACAGTTCTTAACCTTTTCACATGGCCGCTTCTCCTACTTGACCATTAACATTAACTTTTGTGGTATTTTAATTTAATCCGACTCAGGTTGTTTTAATAAAACATTCATTAATGTACACAAGGTACGTGGAAACCTGAAACCAACTTGGAGGTCCTACCCAGAATCTTTCAGAGTCTTTAGTTTCAAGTATATTTTAATGTTTCTTCCACCCAGTAGGTCGCCTGGAATTTTTATCTCAAGTTGCACAAATACTAAGGTAGTAAGGTCTACTTTGAGTCTGTGAGTTGCGATGATAAGAGTCGCTAAAGTAATATATAATCAGATCACTGAAAGATATGGAGAATCAGCAGTGTAATCTGGAGAGATTACTTCTGTTTTGTTTCAGTTAAACCCAATTCCCATTTCCCAGGTAGATAGTCAAACTTTTCTAATGAATCTAAGTTCGCTTGCTTAGGTTTGAGGAACATCATTATATTTTTTCACCCAAGATGCATGCTAAGATTGTTGTTTTGTTTATAACATTAGGTAGTATCATGCACATATCCCGTTTACATTTACACGTACAAGAATTGTAGTAAGAGGAAAAGGAAATGGTAAGAAAATAGCAGTGCAAAGCTGGAAAAGTAAAGGAAACGAGATATACAAGTTGGTGACAAAAAAGATAACATTGTCAGAGGTCGAGACAGGAAAATCTGAAGGACCAGTGAAGGTCTACAACTTGATGCATTGTTTTGTTCCCAAATTGAGAAACAAAGGCATGGAGGCACATCATTTTGCTTCCCCGTTAAAACACAAGGGAAGAACTCAGGAATCATTGTGCAGGGTCAAATCATGCACAACTCACTCTCACTTCCAGTTCCAATTCTGTTGGGTTGGGTGAACATTATATTCATTAAACGTATTGGTACTGGTACCACATTCCAGGTGGCTTACATTATGGTTGCTTGCCAATTGCCAATTGCCCGCCCATCTTCAAGCTTTTCAAAAACAACAAACAAATACTGAAGTGCAACAAGATTCCTGAACTGTTTTTGAGCTATGTATTATGGCTTTTAATCTAAAACTTTTGCCATAGGATACCAAATTAAAACAGGAAGGTAAAAGCTCTGCCTCTAGCTTTATGAGAAAGATTAAACAAAAGAGGCAGCTTTTTTAGCAATAGAAGAAGTGATGGGATTCTTTACTTTTGCGAGAAGAACAGAAGAATATTTGCATAACTTTTCAGGCCAAAATGTGACTCCACATTCTATAAAGGTTAGTGAATAAATTAAGGAGTGCCCACGTCTCTCTTCCCCACCCATTTCACGTTTTGATGCTTCAAATGTAAAAACCGCACCTATCATGATGAGTGATGACCACTCACTTTTTCATTATCCCATCTTATTACAGTAAGCAGCAGGCAGAATCCAAGTATAATTACATTGTTTATCGCATCTATCTTGGGGTTACCATGATCTTTTGTTTGGCTTGGCCAGCCAACCACAGCTCACCACACCATCGCCATGTGAGAGCTCCATTATTCTCCTCCTTTCCTTTCCTTTCCTTCATTACCAAAATTTAACATAACTTCCTTTTCTCAACTCAACTCTTTTATTTAATAATTGCAAAGACCTACGTATGTATTATGTTGAGGGCGGTGCTGCGATTCTGACTAATAATGCACGAGTGATTCAATGTTTCTCTCGTAATGGAATATCCTTACCTAATCTCTCAATCATTAACGAAGAAAACTAAAGAGAGGCTCATGCTCATGCTCATGCTCAGGCTCAGGCTCAGGCTAGGCTCCCTCCCAAATACTAGTTTCTCGATTCAAATCTTTTTAAAGCTATGTTCTTAAATGCTGATGTATATTTTTAGACGCCATCAAAACTCTCCCTTGACTAGGTATAATATAAACGTTAGTGACTTGTGTAGCCCACCTCACTACAGCCATTTTGGACCATAGATTTAGAAAAAGCTAGCCTTTTCTGAATAAAACAGGAAGCTATTTACCGCTTGAAAAGATCGATATTGGTAGGTACTATTAGTGGCTATAAAAGATACTCGAAGCTACAATACTCCAGTCTCCTCTGCTTCTACTTTCCTTACTTTTTATCTCTTCATTCTCTACTTGGAGGTACGGAGGAAGAGGGAGAGAGTTAGAGAGATGGGTAATTGTCAAGCAGTAGATGCAGCAACTCTAGTGGTGCAACACCCAAGTGGCAAAGTAGAGAGGTTCTATTTGCCTGTTAGTGCTAGTGAGATTATGAAGATGAACCCTGGTCACTATGTTGCCCTTCTTCTCTCCACCACCTTGTATCCATCAACAACCAATGCTCAACGATGTCCCAACAACAGGTCTACAGATGACACCCACAGTAACAACAATGGTTCTGTTCGGTTAACCAGAATTAAGCTTCTCAAGCCTACGGATACTCTTGCTCTTGGGCATGTTTATAGGCTCATCACCACCCAAGGTGGGTTGAGTTTCAGTTTCTACCTTATTTTTTTGCCTTCGGTTTTTAAAGTTTAGATTTTTAACGAATTCTTTTGTTGTCTCCGGGGCTGTTTTAGAGGTTATGAAAGGATTGAGAGCAAAGAAGCAAGCGAAGCTGATGCAAAACCAGCCAGAATCTGGTGCAAGGCTAGAAAGGGCGAGAGAGAAACAGACCTCAGGGTTGGATTCGGAACAAAAAGGATCTGAGCTTGATGAGGCAAATCAGGTAAATTTTATCCCTCAACGTTTTCTAATACATTTGCAGAAGATTGTAAATTTTTGCTTATTATGGGCATTAACAAGAAACCATCTTTTAGCCTCATGTCGTTTATTTTTCTCAATTTCTTTATTCGATCTTGTTAACCAGAACGAGATGTTAAGGATGTTTCAAATTTAATTTTTTCCAACCACCTGACACTTTCAGATGACCAAACATGAAAGGAACAGACCAAGAGCAGTAGTCTCTATCAACTCTGCAACAGTCAGATCAAGAACATGGCAACCATCCTTGAAAAGCATCTCAGAATCAAGCAGCTAATCATGGCTACGATCTGCATACCATGTAGCGTAAAGTACATGAAAAGCAAATGGACTCATCAGAGAGAGGTTTTTCAGGATTGTAAAAGCCTGTGGTCTTCTGTACAGATAAGCCTTGGAGATAGAGGCAGGTTAATTAATCCCCACCCCATGGAATTGAAGATTTGGTAACGCTAACATGTTTAGCAGAAGGTGGTGGTGGTGCCTCAAAGAGAATTTGTAACTAATAGGTGTTCTGAAATGATTATATCAAATAAGAGTTTGCTTATAAAAACTGAAGGTTGTATCAGAAGGAAATAAAAAGAACCAGCTTTCCATCTCCTATGGAGAACCAAATGTTCATATAAGGCAAAGCAACAGCATTTTCCACGTGAACATGAAGCTTTTAACATAATTTTAAGTAAGTTCTTATTAAAATACAATGATTTGTTACATTTAAAATTTTTAAAAAGTTGGAAATTAATATTTTAAAATATAATTTAAAATAATTTTTTACAGAGATTTAATTAACTTAAAGAGTTTAATGATTATTTGAATTAGTTTCAAATTATAAATAAATTATGAGTTGTAAGGAAAAATTTTTATATTAAAAGGAGTTTTTTTGAAAAAAATTAAATTGAGTTCTCAAAAGCTTTTGGGACTCCAGTTTTATTGATAAAAATGTGTCAGAACGGGTATGGAGGCTACTGTTTGAATGCCAAAGATCAAAATGGCTGCTTCCTGTTCTGTTTTTAACACATCATCTGATTCTGAACTTGTCTAGATGGATCACAGGTCCCATCAATTTATTGCATATCCATTTTTCTGCTGTGGAGATCTCATGTTTTTCAGCAAATGATCTTGCACCTGTTTACTTCTTCCTGACGGCAAGAAAAGTTAACACTAACATTGTTTTGTTGATATTTATGGTTTCTTCTCGAAAAGCATACAACATAGTACAGGATTAAGACTTCAGAAATCGGCATTGGCTCTTGGCAACGGACAGGATACCTACAGCTTGAAAGTTAAAGCAAAAGCTCAACGAGCACTTTGCAGTCAAACATGCTACAGTGAACATTTAAGTCCGGTAGGAACGACTCTCATCGTATTTAATAATGTTGGGATCGAGGTTCAACTCGTAGGACCTTAAGAAAAATAAGCCAAGTTGTACACTTCTGACTTTCTTTAGCAAGTCGATGCATTAAAGAAGCAGAATCTTCGTTTTGCATAAACTGCATACTTTTGCGCCGCTTCTAATTCTATCTAAAGCAAAAGAAGACCGTTTCTTTTTCTTTAATGCTCCACTTCACACAAACTTTTACGTTGGACAACTGCAACCAACTCACCATTAGAACATTCTCTAAGCATGTATCTGAAATGGAATTCCTATCAACTGTTCAATATCTGTCTCTTGTAAGACCAATCATTGCGCGCAGAATCAGGTTTAAGGAGGGAGTTGTCCGGCAAATGAACGTGGACAATAGACCACGCCATAACTGATTCATCATTTGCTTATCTAAATAAAATATCTGGTAATAACACCTCCTAGACCTATGCGTCCCATAATGGTCTGTGATTGACATTGAGAGGTAGCTCAAATTTCGCAGTGCAGACAGTTGTGTCTGCAGAAGACACGCCCCCTGACTCCCTTTTCTTCCATTGCAATCTGAGATTAATAGCTAAAGCTTAAGCAGCTAACCAGTTAAACCGGCTATTTCCAGGTACGTAGCCTTTTTACATATGGTGCTCCTTAAAAAATGCATAACATAACTTGTTGAAGAGATCTTAAAGCTGCATGACCTATCTACCAATGACATCTACAGCATTAATACATGTCCGAGGCCAAGTACTGTTCTCCAGTAGGTCTTTGACCTTTACCGACCCCGTTAAATAAATCCAGGATCGAGACCAGTTCAACGGGCCCATCTAGAACCATTGGCCCTGTAAAACACCTCACCTCCTCCCGTTGAAAGTTCTTAGTTTTCCCATCGAAAAGTTGCTTTCTCGTCCGATTGAAAGAAACGAATGAGAGCTTTTCTCCAATCGAAGTGGACATTGGACAAGCATCGACTTCGAAGTTTCTGAATTTCATCTTTCCGCTTAGGATTTGCTTGATAGGTACTAATCACACGTTTGTTTAAACAAGCTGTAAGATTTTCTAGTGAATCTTCCTATTTGTAAGATACACTAATGATAGATTTCATTAGCACTGGGGTTTACCATTTATCCACTCGAGTCCCTAGCATCATGTTCTTGTTCGTATCAGAAGATCAAAACATCGATCGTTGCATTGTAGTGTTTGGAAGACAAACACTACGTGACAAACTTGAAAATCTTGGAGATGGGGACGGCAAGCAGGCCACGGAGAACAATTAGAAGGGTGTATACATGTAACGAAGATTCACATGAATAGGAGTTGTAGAAACATGTACCAGAAGATCAGGAGAACACACGCGACATAAAACCAAAGAAAAGAAAGCACCTCAAAGTGAACTGGAATATAAATACAGAACTTCTGGTATTCAGTTCACGGTCTGTGACAAGGGCAGCAACACCAAAATCTCTATTTTTATTCAGGCACTCAATTCTCACACTCAAAAAGTTGATGGAAACCAGTTGGAACCCCACAAATGGAACATCATTTTCTCCAAACTTACCAATTGGTTGTCCTGACATCTCTGCGATCTGAATTCCCCCAGTTATCAACATTTCTAGCCCAACCAAAATCTTGTGACATCACTCCACTGCTGCTGTCTCAGCATCCGGTTTAGCATTTTCACTCTTGTCAAGCTGGCTGAAGTTCCCTTTCTCCTTGAAGAGTTGGTTGTGATGGTGCCTGCAATAGAGACGGTGCTCATGTGCTACATAGTTTGATGGGCTGATCACACAGCCTCCATGGGTGCACCTGAAACAGGCCTTATGGTATGATGTGCCATCAACTGCGACCTGAAAGAAGCAGAGAGTTCAATAAGACAACAAGAACACTTTTCAACTTCTTATCATCCATAAGTTCAGGAATGTATTATATATATATAATCAGCAACAACTCAAACACAAAACAAGGGCTAATTCTAAGGTGACTTGATCATCTTATACTTTTGACATAGTTCGATGTTGGACTTGCCACAGACTACAAGGAAATGAGGGGAAAGGTCCAAATTTAACCATCATGGTGACCTTTATTCTTTTACTTCATCAACTTTTTTTAGTTTTCATCCCTTAAATATTGCATGGCCATTGAATTAATATTTTGTTTCGTATCAGAGTTGCAATAGAGAGCAAGAGGAAATTGGTTGGGTTGGTGATGATAGGGAAGGGAACTGAGGGAAAGGATCCCACTGGTCATGCCTTTTATGAATTTTTAAATTTATCAAGTCTACTTTAATTTCTATTTTCACAGAGGCTTTTCTAAGAGGCAAAGCCCTAGGCCTCAAAGGTGTTGCTGTGTTCAGGTACTTGATCTCACAATTCAATTCCATCAGTTTGACAAATCGGAACAACTGAACTAGATCAATCTACTTACAGTTGAAGTAATGAAAGAAAATCTGATTAAGTTTGTAATGATTCTCTAGAATTGAAATGTAATGAATCACAGCATAGATTGAAAATGTCCTGCAAAGCTCATGATGTTATAATAAGGAATTTTTTTATGTACCTTTTCAATTGGATAAACGGTTTTCTTGCAAGCAACACATTTGTCTTGAGTTCCAGCAAACATACTTGAGACTTTGCTGTTGCTAACCTGCGTGATTTCATCCAGGATTTGAAGCACGTCAGGAATCCTAAAAATCAACTTATAGACTTCTCCCTGTTACTGAAAACTTCTAAATTGTATCCGTTCCCATATTAATAAAGTAGTAGTACAAGAAATTCATTGGATATACCTGGTCAGCAGATCTGTTAACAGTTTTTGGAGTACCTACAGAAGAGATAAAAAGAAAAGAACAACCTATGAATGAGAACAAAGAAGCAGACAAAACAAATGTTGCGTGCTTGAAATCAAACTGAACACAGAGCATTACCTTCAAAACTTTTATCCAAGCTGCCGGTCATCTTGAATAGTTGATCAAAGTGAGGTTTGCAATACAAAACACCTTCAAAGGAGCAATAGTTACTCAGCTGCAAATGTGCAACATTATAAGTTGAGGTAAGCAAAACACTTATAATCTAAAACAACAAACAGGATAACAGTGCAGTGAGAAAACAATACACACTTTCTTTCAGCTAAATAGATGAACACTTACAAAATAAAGTATAATATTGTCAATAAGATTCTCTACGCATGCAGTAATATAAACACATTATATCTTTATAAGTTATCTGCAGTCTGCATTCACAGGTTTGATCCAGTTCAATTCTCAAACCCAACTGATTGGTGGCATTAGTGTCATCAGCATGGAACTATTGAGCATCAAATATCACCAAAAGGAACTTTGGGCTAATTGAGCTAAACTTCAGACAAGTAAATTTAGTTCAAATGGTAAATAATGTTAACGAATAGCCCAATTGGCTATATATACAAATATCAACAGAGGCCAAGGGCGTGGCAAGCCAAGATCAAAACCATATTGATCGATTGTAATGCCGAATGCCAGACATCGTTGTGAATAATGCTCAGTGTCCATCCCCTCCTGATCTGCCTCTTCCTTTCCTAATTTTCATTTTCATCACGTTTAGAGTTCAATGTCCTCTTTATTAGTAGTGTCAGACAAAGTTTCAATCTCTTCAGGTTCATGCACAAATATGGAAAAGTAGGTGATTAAAGCACCATAAGAGCGACTAAATAGTTGGCCTATTTGAGATTCCAAACCCTCTTTTCTGCACCATCATTGGAATCAGGTTGCACACAATGCTAATAAGACTATAAGCTGATGCTACTGTACAAACACTGATCCATGGTAACAAGCGTAATCAAACTAACCTTCAAATATAATGTTCATGGGACTACAAATCTTAAGGTTAAAGTTTTCAAAAGAAACTTATCAGTTTGGTAGCTTCAATAGCAGCTAAGAACATAACTTTACACACCCATCAGAACAACTAAAAACCTCTCAGCAAAACTGCAGATTTCTTCTCGATATTATATCAAAGCTATCTAGCTGTATTCTGGAGTCGAGTTACAGATCACCCACACGCACATTTCCCTTTTGCTGGTTAAAATTGATGGTTCCATAAGAAGGAAAAGAATTTCTATATTTTCACTGATTACTTTTGAAAGATCTTTGTTCTTCCTTTATTGCTTCCAACTACCCACCGGCAGAGAACCTAGTGGGCTTTGATTCTACACATTTCAGTCTCTTCAAGATTTCAATTAAGATCTAAGCCAGGGTGTTGTAACCTCTTCCTCCATCATTTGTCGGGCTCATCTTTTACCATTCAAAGATGAGGATCTAGATTCAATTTCAAGACCAAACGAAGGGACCTACCCTCACCAACTACGACAGAGGCAATTGAATATCGTAAACCATTTCAGCAGCAGAAGTAAATGATCAAATTGACAGAAAAAAATAAAACCAAACGACAAGACTCACAATATCATTTCCCAACCATTTAAAAAATGAAATTAAGGATAAAAATGTCCAATGGTTTCAATACTGATCAGGAAACCTCGATCAAGAGGGAAAAAAGGAAGAAGAAGAAACGACAGAGCACTATCATCCATCATCGGATATCGGACTGAACAGGTTACTAGTTCCCACCAAAAAAGATCATATCAACTAACACAGAACGCACAGATCAAACTGTAAAATTGTTGGAAGTATGATCAAGCAAAGCAACACCAAATAGCATGCCAACTAAGTGTATCTGCAAGTTTGAGGCATCTGCACATAGGTGCACATCCCTTTACACTTCCCAGGAAATAAAAGAGAAGGGTAGCTCACTCTCACCTTGAGGGTACCTTTACAGTGGTGGCACCTAAAACAAGCTTTGTGATAGACTTTGTTGTCAGCTGCAAGCTGATCCACCAAGTACACAGTTTTCTCGCAAGCCTTACACTTCTGAGTTGTCCCTGCAAAAGTTGCCATGTCTGTAGCTTAGATCTATTGCTTTTTCCTTCTTCAACAGCAAAAAGTGGAGAAGTCGAAACTATCGGTGATAAAAAGGCAGGGCTCAGAGATAACTGCAAAATGGTCCGGGAGTGGAGTGCAGTCCTTAGCCTCGTACTCATATGAAGTGCGGAGCTGTCACCTGTCAGCAACATTTGGGTATTTTTGTAATTTAATATTAAAAACAATGGTTTTTCGTATTCCAGTTGGATAGGCATTAGATCGTGTACTTCTACTTCGATGTCGGAGACAAGCAAGTACAGGTCACTCTCTCATATAGCGCGTAACTCTCCAATAATACTATAATAGCCGCCACTCCTTCCCTCTCTCCATTTTCAAAACTCCTCCTTTGTCTTTTTTTTTAACTTTTGTCTATTTGTAATGATTATCGCATCGTTTTTAATTATAATCATTTATTCCACTAACTAATTTTTCTGAAATTAAAGAAAATCCTTAATTTTAAAATTTGATCATTCTTATTATTTTACCCCTTCACCATCAAAATATTACAGATTTGAATTATAAAAATAATCTTTTTGGTAAATATTAAGTATAATTGAGTTTTATTATTTTTAAATTTGAATTTCAAAAAATAATTTGAAGGTAATTTAAGAAGATTGAATGGGGTCAGCTGAGCTGATAATGACAGAAGGTGGTCACATTGAAAATCTTCTGATGAACGTTTTCAAATTTGAAAAGCTTGATTTGTCCAATTCAATCCCTCCCACTCCCACCCCTTCTCTGAATCATAGTAGTATAGTATCCTCATAGTATGTTATTGCCTCTTCATAATTTGAAGTTACAGGACAAAATGGAAGACGCGTGTCACAGTCAGCGAATCACTTAGCCAAGCCACCATCCAACACTAGTTTTAGATTGAAACAGCATCATCGTTTCAAAAAAAAAAAAGATTGAAACAACATCATCGATGCCAACTATTAGTTGCCTATTAAATATTGGATAGTAACAGACCTATTAGTTAAGTCTTGCATCTCGTTACTCTCTGGTAAGTGCAAGTTTTGGTCCAACCTTCAGGGACGGAGTCAGACTCAACTCTAACCCCCCGTTTGGTTACTGTCCCTGTGAGTGGGGACGGTGGACAGGACAGAGAAATCCCTGTCTCCGTAGGTGTTTGCTTCCTGTCTCCACCTCCCCGTCCCCTGTCTCCGGAGGACAG
>JANZXV010218429.1:0-16132 GCA_027576455.1 Erythroxylum roigii | reverse complement strand
AAGCCCTTATATACATCAACTTTTCCAATTAAGCTTTCTAAGTGTCCCATGAGTCTATAAATCATGTCTAATCACCTTTAAGGCATTAGAACTCATTTAATTTATCCACCATGGTCATATCCATCCAATGGACTCGGTCTTATCCACTTAAAAACTCATATGTCGGAAATCTCCAAGATTCCACATTACCGATGAATTCTAAGTTCATGTAAGGGCATATAACATTATAAGTTATTAACATATACACTAAAATGACTTAAATACAAATTTTAACTCATATACATCCATATGTAAATATCAATATACAGTAGTATCACCAAATACAGAACAACATAAAAGGGCTCCGAAAGTCTGCCGTTGCAAGTCCTCCCTTCCTCAAAAGAGTTTTGTCCTCGAAACTCCTAAGTTAAGGGAATAAATAAATAGGGGTATTGACGTCTCATAGTATCCTCAAGCTCCTATTTCATGTCCTCGACCTTATCGCTCTTCCAAAGAACCTTAACCATAGGTACCTCCTTGCTGCGTAATTTCTTTATCTGTCGATCCAAAATTTGCACCGGTTTCACCTCAAAACTCAGATCTTCTCTCAACTCTACAGGAGGTGTCTCCAAAACATGAGATGGATCTAAGTACTTTTTAAGCATAGAGACATGGAATACATTAGGGATCCTATCCAAGTCTAGTGGCATTTCCAACCGATATGCCACAGTCCCGACACGCTCTAGGATGCAAAAAGGTCTGATATATCGAGAGTTTAGCTTCCCTCAACTTTGAAATCTAATGATACCTTTGCATGGCGATATCCAAAGAAAAACTGTTTCACAAACTGCAAACTCTAACGGTCGTCGCCTAAATCTCTAGTCATTCGGCACACAGATTCTACCTCTAAAATCTAACAAGCTATCTTCTCTCAGTTTGAACCCCTCCCTCTCTTCAGATGACAGTTTCTCTCGAATGACTCTTAACTTAGGATCATCGGGTTGCGATCTCCTGATCTCATTAAATAAAATCGGCTGAATTGCAAACTGTGCTAATAATGTCCCGTTATCCTTAGCTACTAAAAGTTTAATACCAAGGCTCTGTACACTCATCAAATGTGTCATGTAAGGATATTGCCTATCAGTTACTGTCGAATAGGGCTTATGAATCAGTGCATTGGCTACTACATTTGCTTTTCCTAGGTGATAGTCGATTATTAATTCATAATCCTTAATCAATTCCAATCATCTCCTTTTTATGAGAATTAACTCTTTCTGTGTCATTAGGGACTTTAGACTCTTGTGGTCGGTTTATATACAACAAGTATCCCCATAAAGATAGTGTCTCCAATTCTTAAGTGCAAATACTACCGTTGCATACTCAAAATCATGTATAGGATAATTTAGCTAGTTCTTTTTTAACTGTTTAGAAGCATATGCGATCACTTGCCCGGCCTGCATAAGTACACAGCCAAGTATCTAGTGACTGACATCACTGTATACCTTTAACCCTACTCCCTAGGTAGTTAGGGCAAGCACTGGTGCTGAAGTCAATCGCTACTTCAGCTTCTGGAAAATCTCCTTGCATTTGTCATGTTGCTGAAATTTTATTTCCTTCCGGGTAAACCTCGACAAAAGGAGTTGCAAGCACAAAAAAATTCTCAACAAATCTCCGATAATAACTAGCTAATCCCAGAAAACTACAGACTTTTGTGACATTCTTGCGTTGTTCCCATTCAAGTATAGCTTCCACTTTCTTCGGATCTATAAAAATACCTTCCCCTGATACCACATGTCGAAGGAATCCGATCTCCCTCAGCCAAAATTCACATTTTGAAAAACTTCGTATACAACTGTCTTTGCGATGTATTTGTAACACGATCCGAAGATATCTAGCATGCTCCTCTTCATTCTTAGAATAAATCAGGAGATCATCAATGAAGACTATGATAAACTCATCTAAATAAGGAGGGAACACCTTGTTCATGAAATCCATAAATACCACAGGTGCATTTATTAATCCAAATGGCATTACCAAAAATTCATAGTGTCCATACCTCATCTGGAAGGCAGTCTTGTACACATCATTCTCTTTAATCTCCAACTGATGGTACCCAAACCTCATATCTATCTTTGAGAATACTTTAGTTCCTCTTAATTGATCCAACAAGTCATCGACCCTAGGGAGTGGATATTTATTCTTGATAGTAACCCTGTTTAACTGCTGATAATCAACACATAAGCTAAGTGTCCCATCCTTCTTTTTGACAAACAATATTGGTGCTCCCTATGGTGAATGACTTGATCTAATGAAGTCCTTATCTAATAACTCTTGTAATTGAATCTTCAACTATTTCAATTCTATTGGTGTCGTGCGATATAGTGGTATAGATATTAGTGTCGTCTCCAGGACTAAATCAATAGTGTAATCAAATTCCCGATCAAGTGGAAATCTAGGTCACTCCTCTAGAAAACATCGGGGAACTAGCACATAATAGGGGCATCACCCAATTCAACTCTCTGTGCCAAAATGTCAATCACATATGCAAGGAATTCCTCGCATCCCTGACGAATCAACCTCTTAGCCTTGATCACCAATATTAACTAACTCATTAATACTCGTCAGTCTTTAGTAAATTTAATCGAGACTCCATCCTAAGGTTCAAACTCCACCTCTTGCTTAAAATAGTCAACCTTGGCGCGATATCTCTCTTCTAACCTTACGGCAGACCTCCACTCTTACTTCTATTGCCTTTTCATCCATTTTCTTTAGAAAATTCAAAAAGGTCGAACTAATCCATATGTCACCATTTCATTGGTCCATATGTCACTTACTTTAGGCTCCACATGTCACTCATTTTAAGGCTCCACATGTCATTACTTGTAAGGCTACACATGATACCAATTGTAGGACTACACATGTCACCAATTGTAAGGCTACACATGTCACAATTCTAAAGTGCCATTTTTCGCAAACTTAAAAGGGCCACTTGTCAAAATTATACTCAAGCCACTTGTCATCCATTTAATTGAGCCATGTGTCACTTATTCCCAATTCACTAATTAAAATCCATCAAAACAAAATTCAAGACAAAATCAATACATAATTATATCATGATCAGTCAAAACCTTTCCTACCTTGGAACATGTCAAATGAGTGTATGCACTATCTTGCAATATTTTCTAAAATAACTAATTTGACTCAATCTAACATTTTAATCTCTTGACAATTTTGGGAGGTAGGATATTACAACTCTCCCCTTTTAAAAACTTTAATCCTCGAAATTTTTACTTGACTGATCAAATAGATGGGGGAATTTTATCTCTATGAAATCAAAGAGAAGGACATTGTTTAATAAAATAGATCAAACTAAGCCTAGCTTATCCGATATCTCAAACATCCCAAGGAATGTCGACAAGTACTCTGATCGAGGTCAAAATCATCAGATCGTTAAGTACGTCAACTTAACGATCCAAGACTCAACTTCTCGACCAAAGACTTTCAACACCCAAACTCAACTCCTAAGGCTCATAAACTTTTTGAAAACAAAAATAAAACTTTTGAAAATGCAAAACCTTGGCTCTAATAGGTGATATGGGATGTTACAAGTGGTATTAGAGCCGGTACCTGAATCGTTGTGCCAGCTAGGCTACTCTAAAGAGGGCAGGGCCCTAAGGAGGTGGAGAGTGTGAGATCTCACATCAGTTGGTGAGGGGAACGAAGTATGCCTTAGAAGGGTACGGATACCTCTCCCTTATAGACGCATTTTCCATGGCCTAATGGACTAGAACCCATCAGAACTCGGAGGTTAAATGTGCTTGGGTGGGAATAGTTCTAGGATGGGTGACCTTCTGGGAAGGCCTCAGGAAAAGCAAAACTGTGAGGGCTTGGCTGGGTCAAGGCCCAAAGCGGACAATATCTGTAAGCGGATGACCTGGGATGTTACAGAAAGTCTGTCTGTAGTGTAAGGTACTTTGTTATCCCTGTGAACTCCTAGTCATAAAGACCCATTGTAATGGAGAGTTCTGTGCAGCTCATTTGTAACATTTTTCCTATCATGCGAAACTTGATCGTATTAGGACGACCCCCATCATAGCAATTAAACACAAACCCAATATTAATTAACATTGAAAACAA
This sequence comes from Erythroxylum roigii, assembly GCA_027576455.1. NCBI lineage: Eukaryota > Viridiplantae > Streptophyta > Magnoliopsida > Malpighiales > Erythroxylaceae > Erythroxylum > Erythroxylum roigii. The sequence continues at coordinate 12,016 of JANZXV010218429.1, read as the reverse complement.
CTAATGAACCTAATTTAACACAAAAGTATCACAATTAAACACTTAGTGAGAGAAAATCGCAAATTTCCACAATTAAAGTTGAATTTTGACCCAAATTACATGCAATTAAATAAATTAAGTCATAAATGAATTGGGTAATGAAAATAATTAACAATCAAACCACAACTAGAAAACAAATCACAAAAATTTGCATAAAGTCCCAATTTCTCAATTTAAGCGTTTTATGCATAATTAAACTAAATAACACAAAACACCTAATTAAACATCCATAAACAATTGAAATTGATAAGATCAGTTACTTAGGTGTCAATAGATTGTAAGAAAAATGAAAAAATTGGGGTTAGCGAATGCAAGGGCAATGGCAGCAGTGAGAGAGGGAAAAGAGAGAATGAAAAATATGAAGTTAGGGCTTTAAGGTGTTGATATAAGGCCATGTATCAAACAGTGTATGTCACTGAACATAACTTTTTGTGAATTGACATGGTTTAGTACATGGGTATGTATCAGAACGTGTAGGTACACACCAATGTGTCGACGGAGCATGTAACTCTCTATAAACGTGTGAAACACTCAAATTTGATGCTCAAACATAAAATTTTTGCACTGTAGCACTATAACTAAAAAACACGCATACCCTAACTTGCTAATTATGATCATTCTCATTAGATGCTCAATCTTTCTATCCTATAAAACACCACATGAAAAACAAAAATTAATTAAAACCTATACTAATATTAAAGTGAAAACAACATAATATGGAAACTAAAATTAAAACTAACTCATAGATTGCCTCTTATGTAGCGCTTCTTTAACTTCGTTATCTTGACGTACCTATTATGCTTAAGGTGGCTTATATATATTAATTGTTGTAGCCTTATTGTAGGTTCTATGACTTGTAAGTGGGCTACATTTCTACGCTTACTGCCACATTTCTCCTTTGGCTTGTTCCCTTGAATTTGCAACAATTTGGGTAGATCTTTAAATGTAGAGTCTTGTCAATATATTGATAAATTATCTTCAACAATATCCATAAATTTAAGAGAATGGCTACTGACATTGGAGATTCTAAATATAACCTCTTCTTGCTCTACCGTTAAAGTTAAATTTCCTTCATTCACATATATAATGGACTTGGCAGTCACTAAGAAGGGTCGATTGAGGATTAAAGGTATTTTTGTAGCCTCCTCTATGAGGAGAATTACAAAGTTAGCTTGGAATGTAAACTTATCAAACTGAACTGGTGAATTCTCTACGATTCCCCTAGGATATTTCATTGATTTGTCAGTTAATTACACATATATCCTAGTAAGCTTAAGTTCTTCTATTCCCATTTTTTCAAAAAAAATAAAAGGCATCATATTAATGTTAACCCTAGGTCGGCTAAAGCCGTATCTACTTTTAAACTACCAATTATGCAAGGGATATAAAAACTTGCTAGGTTTGGTTGCTTCTCTAGTAGTTTGATTTTTTTGTTTAAGCTTCCCCACTTAGCACAAAAGTCTCCATCTTCTTCACTTCCTCCTTATTTAATGATTGCTTTTTCTACGATTCAATGTTCTTTAGTAACTGCAAAAGAGATTCAATAAGGGGTAAGTCAATTTTCAACTATTCTAAAAGGTCAAGGAATATATCTAACTCTGCCTCTAACAAATTTCTCTTTGCTCTGACATGATAGGGAATTACAAGTCGATATTCCTTGACTCTCTCTAGTTGTCATCCACTTTCAACCTTTAGTGACTCTCAGAAGTCACTTTCTTTTCTTTTTGGAGCTTCTTCCCAGAAGTCTAGGTGGTTGCCATTGTTCTTTAGGATTTGTTTTTGTTGTGCTCGGGAAACTCCCCTTCGATCTTTTTGACACTATTCTTGCCAACTGGTCGATTCTATTGTTCATATCACATATGGATGCATCAATTTGCTCATGATTCCTGAATGAATTCCACTATTAGCTCATTTATACTAAGCTTTTTGGGTTGTGATACTTGCTGTTGGAATCTAGGTAGAGGGTTATTTTTGGGTTGCCCCTAATTTTCCCATGAAAAGTTGGGGTGATTCCTCCAACTTAGATTGTAGGTGTTACTGCAAGGGTTATTTTACGGTCTTTTCCTAAATAATTTACATGTTTGGGCTATGTTCATTGACACTCTTGTCTTTGGTGCTCTAGCCTACACACCTCACATTGCATCATTTGACCTTGTGGAGCCATTATAAGTTTGTTTATCTTTTTGCTTGGGGCTCCATTTTGCCACTACATCTACTTTGTCTACTCCGGCTAGCCTATTAGTTCATGCTCTAATCAAGCACCATTAGTAGTTGTTCATAGCTATATCTTCTATAAAATCCTGGGTTGCTTCTGGTGTTTTATTGTTTAGTGTCCCCCAACTGTCGCATTAATAAACTGCCTTGAGCTTTGACTTAACCTATTGTAAAATGTTTAGATTTGCAACCATAGAGGTAGTACATGATGTGGGCATTATCTCAATATCTCCTCAAATCTCTCCCATGTGTTGTATAAGGATTTACCTTTAGTTTGGGAGTAAGAGGAGATATTGTTCCAAAATTTCACAATCTTAGCAGGTGGAAAGTACTTCAATAAATTTTTTTTGGCCACCTGTTCCCATATAGTTAAAAAAGAACGTGGCATGGAATTCAACCAATCCTTGGCCTTCCCTCTTAATGAGAATGGGAATAGACACAGTCTGATGGGTCTTAATGAGCTCCATTTATTTTAAAAGTGTCATAAATCTCTAAAAAGTTAGATATGTGAGCATTCGGGTCTTCACCGAATTGTACCGATTGTTGCACCATTTGGATGATGCTCCACTTAATCTCAACTTTATTTTCCTGGATAGTCGATCTTACGATACTGAACTTTACACCAATTATGTTTGGCCAAGCGTAGTTGAAAATCGTTCATGGTTGGTCAACTATATTTTATGATTCTTCCGTATCTAATTGACCTTCCAAATCCTCTATTTGACGGTCTATTGCAAACTCACATAGTTGCATCCTTCGAAGATTCCTGTGTGTTATTCTCTCAGATGTGCTTCGGATCATAAACTGACCAGGAGTCTAATTCTAAAAATAAAGAAATAAAACTAAACAAAATAAACAAATAAAATAGCATAAAATAAAAACAAGAGTAAAGCATAATATAATTAAATAGTAATGACTAGATTAATAAAATTAAGGTTTTCCTAATGTCAATGTCCTTGAAAATGGCACCAATAACTTGATCGACATATTTTAAAGTTGTAGCTAGCACGGGTTCGAATCCTATGAAGACAATGATTATGAGTAATTACCGTTATCTTGTTATCTAGTCTACGAATTGAGTGTTGGCTTTTAATTTAAAATAATACTCAAACAAATAAAATAAAGTAGGAAATAATAATGAAGAGAGAACAAAGAAAATCACTTAGAAAACAATCAATATCAAGAATTAGTGTCTAGGTAATGAATCCCCCTAAAATCTTAGATAATTAACCTTTTATTATGCAATTATTTTTTTAACTATGGGACCGCGAAAATTTCTATCTTATGTTAATAACACTCTCAAGACTATTAACAACTAATTCTAGGTTTATTAACCAAAATTCTTAAGGTTAAAGTTTCTAGGATTGCTTTACCAATTTGTGAATTCTGCTATTAGGTTTGACCCTAATCTAAAGGATTTATATCTACCTTGTAAAACCCCGAAACTTTTCTTTAATTGAATAAAAGATTCAAATTTGGTGAATAGTATTTTCAAATAAATAGTGAATTTGTGTGGGACCAAACCTTAAAATAATGAAAAATATCTAAAATAAGTATTAGAGTTTACTGATATTCAAACATATTGAAAATAAGTCGTATAGGATGGATTTTGGGAGTTCCGAAAGTTTACAACTAAAATGCCCTTTTTGGAAAGTAATGGGTATTGATGATTTTAAATTCATTCAAAAATTTTTAAAGCATCCAGTCAATAAGTATTGACCCTAATTAGAGTATTTCACGGTCAATTTGATGGTAAGATGGTTGCAGAATATTTTTGGAATTTAATTTGATTAGTTGATGAATTAAATTAAATAAAGGGAAATTTGGTCTTTTTACATGTCATTAAAGGTTAATTTGGTCCTTTTACATGTCATTAAGGATAATTTGGTCATTTTACATGGTGTTAGTGGAAGAATGAGTCATTAGAAGAGAACCAATAGGACGGTGAAGTGTGGAATCCATTAAATGAGCATTAAAAAGAATAAAGCAAGACTTTTGTCTTCATTTGAAACATAAATGTGAGAGACCAAACAAAAGGGAGTAACGAAGAAAGAAGAAGGGACATGTGGCTAAGGAGGGAGAAGAAGAGTGCAGCTGCCAATTTTTCATGGTTTTGGATCATAAATTGGGGAAATCTTGATCAAGTGGAGGTATTCATCAAATACCAAGAGATTGGAAGATAAATTGGTAAGTTTTCCTAACCTAAATTTATGGTTTTGGGGCTTTTTTGTGGGATAGATTTATGTAAGATAAATGATGATTTTTTTGTCTTACCACGGAGTAGATAATAAGTTTGGAAGCATTTAAGGGATGAATATGACAAGAGAAAGAAATATGTTTAGTGAATGTTTGTATTTGGTTCTCGGATCACTTGAACCAGACATCTTGTTTTGACTATAACTTGGCCTACATACCTCCAAATTGGGTGATTCCAATTTGATATGAAACCTAAGACATAGTACTCAAAATTCCTAAAAGAGACCTTGACCTAGTTCTGATTGAATAAAAGGAAAAGTTACTGAGGGTATGAAGTATAAGAAGGCATTGGAATGGAAGGTCTTATATATTAATAGAATAATTCTTTCTTATTTCACCAAAAAACTTTATATTGAAGAAGGCCATAATGCAACCTTAAAAGCAATTAAACCCAAATATGAAAGATATTCTAAAAGCAAACGTGATTAATCTACTTGACACATATATGATTTATCCAATTTTTGTTATCTTAGGTAAGGCCTATGCAGGTAGTTCCTAATAATCATTCCTAATGAGAAGAACGGATTGATCCTAATAAATACTACTAATAAGTGTTTAATTATTTGTATTTGAAGGTTTATACTTACTACTTTATTCTTGTTATTTGAGTATTTTATTGTTTCTTATACTTAATTTGTTTATAATTCATGTTAAAGTAGTAATTCACTTATTTGGATCAAAAGGAATAAATTCAAATATTTTTATAGTGATTTAGAACTATTTTGATCAAGTTATAAAACTATAGGACAAGAACATAATCTAGTAAATGACCATGTACTTGCCCATATTCTTTATTTTTTTTGAATTTCTAGCTTACATGGCCATATGTGAAGAGCTTGAGGCATTTTAAAAAGTTATGTGCTTAAGTTTAAGAGGTACATACGTGTGCTGTATGGTGATGAGGCTGCACTCACATTTTTGGCCTAGGGTTATACACATGTTTACTTCAAATTTGAATATCATTTGTTAAAGTATATAACCATGCACTTGCTTGTGTTCAATCTAGAAACCTAATTTTTGAACTATAAAATGTAAAACTAAATGGAAAATTAAAATAGGAGGTTTAGGAGGCAAAATAAGAAGACATAAAGTAGTAAAGAGAATGAAGAACATGAAAAAAAAAACATATTTGGAGGCGATTTCCATTGATTTAATGTAGAGTTCATAAAGATAAAAGGCTTCTCATTATGTTTCTTTTAGTTTTCTATTTTTCATCTAGTTTTTATGTTATAACTCCCATCATCAGGGAGTAAATCTTTATGCTACTTGAATATAATGAATACCAAGATGGATTTTATAGGTGATTTCATTTTAATTTAATTTATTTGTCAGTTTCATTGATATTCAATTATGTATTCTTTATTCTTCTTGAATTAATGTTTGTTAGTATATTGATTCATATTTGATTTCATACAGTTGAGATTGAGTATTCCTTTCTACAAATTGATATAACATAATCAAAAATAGTTTCATACAATCTTAGAGATAGGTTGACATAAATCTTCTATATTAAAGTGAAACTTAATAGAGAAGTTCATAAATTGGTTAATGTAGTTTTAAGGGTTCTAATTGGAAAGAGATTTTGAATGATTAACCTAAGATTAGTTGTTAATAATCTTCAAAAAGATAATTAAGGAATTTCCATGGTCGAATGAGCTTTAGTTAAATTGATTTGTGGTCTTATTTGGGTGAAAAGTATTCAGGGATTCATTATCTAAGTACTGCTATTATTATTGGTTATTTCTTGGTTCAATCTTCTTTTATTTGGCTAATTGTGCTTTTTTTGTTTAGTGCTTTAAATTTGAAAATTGATCAATCACCATCCTTATTATTTGTCGGTCAGATAATAGGAAAAGAGTTAATACTAGTAGTTGTAGTCTTTGAGGGATCAACACTGGGTACTCAATAACCTATTGTAAAGAAGCGATAGGTGCTTGCCTAAAAACATCTATAGGGTAGAAGATCAAATAAATGAACATCTAATTTTTGTAACTATTACTAGGACTAAGGATATTAGGAACACTTAATTTCTATTTAATCTAGCTATCATTTTCTTTCACATTTATTTTCTTTTCTTTTATGTTTATCTATTTATTCTTAGAGTTCTTTTTCTTGATCTTGTGTTTGGGACTTGTTTTTGGGATTTGATTATTTATTACTATGGCTACCAAACATAATGGAAGGATGTAAAGGACAATATGCTGTGACAGATTATAGTATGTCATCACTTGTGGCAAGCTTGGAATAAGAGACATAGTAATATATGTGTGTGTGTGTGTGTGTGTGTGTGGAAGCTCAATTGGTATCAATGATGGATTATGAAATTTGTGGTGGTGACCATCTCATTCATGAATATTAAGTGTGGGACTACATATAGGAGTAACCAAATTGCATGGGGAACTGGTCTCAAAACATCCTCTATAAAAATATTCTTAATTCAAATTGGAGCAACTATCTTAACTTTATATGGAATGATCAAGCTTTATTCAAAATTTTGAAATAAAAGTAGCAAAAGGAGGATTGATGTCTTTAAGAGCTTTTTATAAAAGATATTGATATAGTAAAGGTGAACCTCTAAAAAATTAAAGGGATATTTGCCTCTTTTTATAACACAAAATTTTCCACTGGAGATTTTTAAATCTCGTTTCTAAAGAGAATATAATTTTTTATCTAGATTTATCGAGCCAAATTTGATGTAACCAGAGAACATGAACTCTGAGATAATTTGATATCGTATGTCCTTACTACATTGTAGCATATAGCCTATTTGTAGGCTAATGAGCGTGACAGGTGGAAGCAAGTCATTAATTATATATCCAAATTATAGAAGGGCTTGTTGATAAGTCTAGCTAAAAGACTCATAAAGAAGTAGTAGTTAGGAGGCAATCCAATAATTAGGTGTTTTGTTTTGATTGACTAGTTTGTAGGATTTTCACTAATAGTTTAGTTTGTTTTCATAGTTTTAGTCTTATGGTTTTAATTTTATTACTTAAGTTAAGATTTAATGGAGTTTCACAAGCTATGAAGGGAACTTCACCCCTATGTGTTAGAGTAGAGAAGATTTCATTTATATTAAACAGATGTTAACAACATTAGACAAGGATGAAAATCTTCTACTATCAGGAGAGTACCAATTATCCTTAACTCCTCCCACTACTTTTCATACTTTTCATTGTTCTTGCACAATTTGTATATTAAGGATAATAATCAACTTGTGAGTGTGTGTGTGTGTGTGTGTGTGTGTTTGTGTTGGGGGGGGGGGGGGACTTAGCAGTCAAGCTTGTCAATTTTAATGTAATTAGCTTAATAATGAATATGATTGTGATTGTGATTATGATTGTGATTTATGATTTGATTTGTTACGAGTTTGATTATGATTGTGATTTGATTTGTTAAGGCAAATAGTTTCGAGTTTTTACAATTAAGTTTTTTTTAATTTAGTTCATTAATTCTAATAATGGATACTTAATTTACATTGTACTAATAAAAAGGTCGAAGTTAAAGAGTAATGCTAGTAGTCATTAAAGATAGTGACCTAGTTGAATAACTAGTATTATTCATGACAATGTGTTTTCAAAAATGTTTCTAATGCTCCTATTTATTTTATTATTTTTAATTTTTATTTATTAGTTGATGTAAGTGAATAGGTGTTTAATTATTCAATGGACTTTGTAATTGATTGAATAATGGATAATTTTGATTGATATCTTCAATGTACTCCACCAAAAAACTTGATTTTCAAAATATAAAAGGTAAAAGAGAATGGAAAATTAAAAGAGGAGGTTTAATAGGTGTAATAAGATGACATAGAGTGGAAAAAAGAACAAAGACCAAGTGGATTTCTATTGACGTAAAGTGGATCTTGTAAAGATTAAATTGGATCTTGTTATGTTTATTTTAGTTTTCTCCTTTTCCTTTAGTTTTGATGCTATGTCTTAAATTATGAGAAAGTAAATCTTTATGATACTTGGATATGATGAACCTAGGGATAGATGCAAATGCACATGAGACTCACTTTCATTTTTACTTTGTTGTGACCAAGTACCTATTTAACTGTCTCGTAACCATTGAGGATACCAGACTCATTTCAAATACTGACCTATACCCATTGTGAATACTGGGCTCTTTAAACGTTGAGCCTGTGGCTCTTTGTGCATATTCTGAGCTTTAAGCTCTGTTCATATTGTTCACTCCGGTCACAACCCTTTATTTGATCATGCATATTCGTATGACGGAGTACAACATTTTATATAATATTTATCAATCACTTTCATTCGTTGTATACAGGCAGTTATCACAATCATCAGATCTAAGTTCGACATTCAACATTTAATTGAGTACACTTTTCCCCATTCATATACAATCAGTAAGCACTACCGATACATTCCCAAATATTAAGCTCCTCAGACCAATAATGTCTGAAATTATCACAATTATATCAGTAACCATTCAGAAATTCACATTAATAAAAACAATTCAATCATAGTGAGAAAATATCTAGGTTAACTCACAGTACGCTTCAGATAAGCTATTGCCTTGGTGAACTGGCAATGCTGGATGCTGGCGATCACTTATATATCTATCTTCTTGCAATACACACACAGAGTTCATAATTCATTAAGTTATCAACCATATGATTACTCAATCATTCACATATATATAGATCATGTTTCAATGCATGCTCAATTGACTATCCTGGCTATGTATCCTTATTCACAAATCTTGCTCATTCATTCATCATAGCTTGTATATAACTTGTTTGCAATTAGGTTATTCTTTAGGTAAGTTTGATTACCTTAAATTCATCAATCATACATTCATCAATTCTTTCCAAGCGATAAGTATTCACATAATTTCCCAGTTCTCATTCAATCACATTTGTGTTCATATGAACATCTTTATACCAATCACAACTCATACTTCTAAAATTCATATACATTAATATCAAATATTCCATTCCTTAATTTATAACCTCAATTAACAACTTATACTTATCAAACACTTTATCACTTAATCAAGCAAATTTCTAGGTTCATTTCAAGCCCCAATCAAGTCCAATTACACCATTATAAAGTGTCTTAACCTTATATAGTCCAAAAATTGCCTAAAAATAACCTTTTCTCCTTCCAAAGTACTTCCTAAGACCATGGGAAGGAGCCTTACAATTCCCACGATCGTGGGATGAGTGAACTGAAGGTTCACTCACCCATAACCTACATTTTGCTTCTAATTTTTACTCCTTCATACTCTATCCAACACACCTTCACCAAAGTCCATCAATTTCACTTAAATTATAACTTATTCATGCTTTAATCCCTTATTAAATTCATGTCCAAACCTAATTCAAAAAATCATTAATTAGACAACTCACAAATCATTATCTTTCATACATCAAAATTAAAACAAAAGCTATCATTTACTATCAATCATGTATCCTAGTTTCGTTGCCATTTCATGATCACTATATTAGCACCTTTCTTTAACATAAATTCACCTTCATTATACCTCAAATAATAATCTAATTCATTCATAAAACAATCCATAACCTACTATTCATACATCAACAACACAATTGAAAAGTATCCAAGTTCATGCAGAAATTTCCAGCACAATTCATCATCAATATCATATACAATTCATCCCAATTTCATCATCACGAATTCTATATTATAACATGCTATAAATATCAATCTTTTACTTACTTTTTGATATGTGCTTAATTGTTGATATTTTTAATCATTTACACTTAGCAATTAATGGTACAAAAATGCTTTAGATACTCATTTTAATTCATATTTAATTTTAGGTACAATTCGGGAACTAAGAAATTAAAGTGAGTCAAAAATACCCCATTTAGGACATTTTCTAACGATCAGTTCTTATTTGTTTTTGTAAAGTGAGCAAAGATTAAATTGGAGGAGACACGTACAACATATTTTGGAAATCAGCATTAGGCGTGAATCAGTTAACGCAAAATTGAGGAGGCAATAAAAATGAACGGCAATGAGACAATCACGTAAGTCACTGGAGATGCTAGGAATCATTAAGAGGCAGCCAACAAAACTGAGGGACCCAGTAGCCAAGGAGACAAGCAAGTGCAGCAGATGGCGTCATTTTTGATGTTGCAACATGGAGGTAGCACAAGGAGAGGATTTAGGAGCTGCGTCAATTGCAAAGTGAGGCAACAATTAAATTAAAGTGGAGATAAATCAACGATAGAGAACACGGAGAAGAAAAAACGCTGGAACAGGTGGACGCTAGTGCTAGGAAACAACAAGAAATCACGCATGAGCCTAAGGAACAAAATGTCTCGCAGCACGCAATACACGCTACTGAGTCGGGCAAGCATGAGGGATTTATTATTTATCATTTTGGAGAGGATAGCTGGGAAGCTAGAGGACATCACGCATAAAGGGAAGAACAAATTATTAAATGACCAGTAGACAACTGAGAGCATGCACGTGTTAACATGAGCAATCAAAAAAAATCAACGCAATCGTTTTGGAGCAGCAGAGAAGTGAAGCAAATGTTTTAGCTTGTGAAAACATGACATTTAATTGTCACTTCACGCAACAGTTAGAGCATTGAATGCAAGAAGGCGTTTAAGAGCCAGCGTGGGAAATTAAGCATCAAATACTAAAACAAGCAATCGGACGCTACACGTGGAGAAGGAATGAAGTGTGACTACACAGACAGCAACAATTAAATGAACAAAGCAAGCTAGCGTTTTCAACGCCCAAATTAAAATCCAACAACACACGCAATTAGCTAGAAAGAACAACGCAGTAGCAAGGCAACAATTAATTCATGTAGAAGCAGCCAACGACGCAGCTGGGCTTCACACGGACGGACATGCGTGAGATGAAAACAGAGGCTGGAGGAGGACAGTTCGGCGCTGAGGCGGCGCAAAAAGCAAGCACAGTAGGCGTGAAAACAAATAGGAGAAAAATCAAGGACATAACGGTGGCAGCTGCTAAAATTAACACAGAACCCAAATTAATAGAAGAAATCACGCAAGAGGGAGAGAGAGGGGACGAAATGAAATAAGAGTTGGCGGTAGTGAGAAGAGGGGAGGCGATTTTCATTAAAGGGGATTTTGGCTAGGATGAAGATGAGGGCTGAAGGTATTTTTTGAAAAATATCTATGATGAGTTGAACATTTCGATGCCGGTTCGAAGGTAAAATCGACGCCGACGACCAGGGTTAAGTATTATTTAATTAGTTTGTTGTTTCTTTCTCTCATTAGGAATTGATTGTGTTATCCTGCTTTAACTGATTTAGGTGTTATGTATGGATAATCGGATTTTCGTTATTATTCGGTTATTTGTGTATGAACCTATTGGGTATTTTAAATTGATGATTTTAAAGCATTCATTGAATCGTTAATCTGAATCCCATTGCTAGAATTTTGACATAATCCGTAATTGTTGTGTTGAAATTCACGTGTAGCGACTAATGATTCGTAATCATTAGGGATAACATGACCTAGGTTAAATGACGCATCGTA
>JANZXV010215765.1:0-16174 GCA_027576455.1 Erythroxylum roigii | reverse complement strand
GATTAGTGAGGCACTAATCTGCAATGATCCCTCCATGAAAGCTCTTAAGAAGCTCAAAAACTCCCTTGTCCATGACCAAAGTAATTCCCACGTGGAACAGATGAATAATCGCCAGAAACGCCACTGAACTTGTTCTCAAAACTCCCAACAATTCCCATTCGATTAACAAGAAATGGGAAAGAGTTAGCAGATTCAGCCATTACCTTGTTGGCTTGTTCTGCTACACTCTTCTTGAGCTCTTCCATGGCTTCCCTGAGCTGTTCAAGTTCTTTAAGACCAAGTAAGTCAATAGGAGATTCCCACCAGGATTGTCTTCTACTGGCTTCCCTTATTTGGTCGACTAATTCTCCTTTCTTTCTCTCCATTTCCAGTTGTTCAAGAACGAACGTTAACTGCATGTTGAGTTCACGAACATTAGCGTTTCTATGAGCTTCAATGAGCTGGTGCGAACCAGTGATGCGATGAGGGTTTCGAGCAAGAAACTTGTCGACGATGGAGTCTACCTCAGGGTGGCCAAAAGCGAAAGGCTTCTTTGCCGGAGAGAAAACTACTATAGCGACTTCTACTCCACAAAGCGTGCAAAGCTCGCTAGCTTTCTTGAAAAGCCCTGCACGACGTTTGCAGAAGGTAACCTGTAAATTACTCTTCTTAGTTATCTTTTCCATGGCTACCTTCTGACGACCTGTGCCAGCTTTTCTCTTTTCCATTATCGTATCACTGCAAGAACTATCAGGTGAAGAGGGTGGGATAAGGCCTTTTTTGTATACATATATAGGATTTTCAGAACTCTCCTAAACCTCCATGCCAAATCACACATGGGGATTTCATGTTTTAATTCTCTGTATTTTCTGACGATTAATGTCCTGATTTGGAGGTTATGCAATACACAACAACACATTAACTTTGGTACTAAACTAAATGTAATTAATTAGGTATTAATCATTTGCCAGTTACAAGACAGTAGAAATAGTTTTGATGAACAAGTTCTTCCCCGATTGTAACTCATCCTCAGAGCAAAACGAATATGACTGTTACTGATGATTTTATCCCCAAATAGCTAACTCATGCATCTTTTGGATAAAGGAACAATCATTGATTCTCATTCCTTGAGCTTTTATCTTCAATTTCATTCCCTTCTTGTTTATACATTGATTTCCTTCCCATTTGCATGTTGTTGTATTCCATTTCTTGTCAGGATTTGTAACACATGGATACATATATAAACATATATGTCCACATATGTTCATAGCTAAGGTAAAGACTGACCAAATTTATGATTTCCTCTCATTTTAAAAAATGAGATTGAATCTAAGTTTATTTGAATTTTCCAAAATAATATTATTCTATAATTCTTTAATTTTGACTCAGATTAATTTAGATATATTTTATTAATTTCACATTGAATCCAAGCGTTTTTAATTTTTTATCACCTTACTAATCACTGTGCGGACTTCCTCTCTAAGCAGGGTTCTTCAACTATGACTCGATGGTCTCTTTGAGAGAACCCAGCCCCAGGACTACGTTTGTTGCTCCATAATGATTAGAGATCAGTGACATTCTTGAGGCGTTAGCCCTCGCTAGTTTCCTTTATCCAATTAAACCAAAAAATCTTCACAAATGATATAGTTACCACAAGTACCACTTCTATTTTATAAATTGTGTCTGTTTAACTACTGCTAACATTTATGAGAATCCTAAAATGACCATTAAGAAATAGAGAAAAAAATAAGTCAACTAGGGTTCCAATTTTTTATACTAGATTGAAATTGGTTTAATTTAATAATTTAAAATAATAATAAGTTATTAATTATAATCAAATTTAATTAATTTAATCATAAGATAAGGTTTAAATTAAATCATCTCACTATTATTCGATTGATTTGAAAGATCCCAAAAAGAGTAACAGTCACCGAATCAATCAAGGAGCTGCATAGTCAAAAAAAGAGAAACATCGAGATTCTTTACCATTTCAATCACTTCAGGTTCATTCTCACTAAGTGCCTCAAGATCATAGTTTTTATAATTATACATCCCTGATCAAAAAATGAAACGTGGAGAAATTTGGGGAAGGTGACGGGACTAGTCTTGCTAATTTTTTTTTATTTTTTTTAAAGTAAAAATATAAAATAATATTTTTTAATTGGGTCCATAACTCCATATTTAAACTATCCAAACTCAAGTTTATCTAAAACCTAACATTATTTTGCTTATAAAATTTAGACTTTAGATAAGTCTAAATGGAAAAATGCCCGTAAGGGGTGTGGCTCGATGGTTGAGAGTGGAGCTTGGCTTCGATTAGCTCCCAGGTTTAATTTCATGCTAACCCCTCATGTAAGAGTCCGGAGCAGCCGGAGTTTTACTTGTAGGTAGAGAATTAGTTAAGCTTTCGATGATGAGGTGCGTCCGCTTGGTCCGCCTGTGGGATAATGCGCCAATTAAACCATTGAAGAGGTATGTTCGCTTGGCCTACCTACAAAGGTTCCTCAAATCTAAAAAAAAAAAAAAGAAATACTTTCCTTACAGCCCTCCATAGTAAAAAACGAAGAGGTTGAAGAAATCTTAAGGCGAAATTGTAATAATGCACACACTTTTAACTCGCATGGTATTCAGTTTTATGTTATATTCCTGCAAGTATTCTTCTCGCTATATTGAAAACAATATTAAGAAGATTCTTATAATTTTTTCATTATATCTAAAAGTTAAGAAAGTTAGTTCATGTATAAGCTCTAATATTATGTGAAATTAAATTTGTGGAAGGTTATATAAAGATTGATTTGTTAGATAACTTTGACGTTTTCCATAAGTTAGAAAATATTTAATTGTATTCTTTGTTTTCTAAATAAATTTTCTGTTAAGTTACGTAATTTGATTCGAATAAAGATAATAAAGTGACTCAATAAATGATTTAAATCAATGGGTCGAAGTTCGGGTGGAAAATAGATCCTGATCAGTGTAGACTGAAATCATATCGGGCTTGTGATGGGAAAGCCTGATATAGATGCTATATATAAAGGTTAAGATCTCCTGCAGTTACTCATATTAATCGTAAGTATAAGGACTCTCTGACCTGTGATGAGAACTTACGTTTTGAGAAAACTGTAGAAAAATGTTGACCGCGTTTCGGTGAGGAGTTTCTATGAAGATGACGGTAGATTCGCGCTTGCTTCGGCTTGAAAAAGCTCGTTTGAAGTTGTGGAACCGAAATCGGGTATTTTCTACATTTCTTCGTTTCTTGACCTTTCATGTTCGATCCGGGATACTTAACTAAGGTATTGTTATGTGTTACATGATTTGGATCTCGTATTAATTTTGTTTGTAAATTTTGTTTTAGAAAAGGTATGGTTTAGATAGAAAAAGAGGATAATGTCTCTTGTAAAAAAATTTAAATAATTAGATTATAATTAGAGATGACAATGAATTATATTTAAACTCAAACTTATTTTTAAGTGCGGGTTTGAACAATGTTGAATACTCAAATTTGAATTTGATCAAATTGATTAGTTGAATTTTTTAACCCCACCAAGTTCAAATAATTTGCAATAATTAATTGAACTCAGAAAATAATTTGTCAAATCTGAGATCTATCAAACATAATTATTCGGATTCAGATGAAACTTTTCAATATGATTTCTTGAAGTTAAGATCATTTAAATTCTATAATATGATTAAGATATAAGATTCGTTTCTTATTTCAAAACTAATTAGGAAACTAGCTCATCTTACTCGCAGCATAAATGTCCGACCTTTAATGATATCTACAAAATGTGTTCATAAAACTTTGCAAATATTGTAGAGAGGGTTAACCAAAAAAATGTTAACTCTGTTATGGCTTAAATCTATTTATAATAAAATTTGACCATTTTAATAATTTAATTAAAATCAAAATTTAATTTTAAATTAACTTATTTAAAATTAAAATTAATTAAAAATAAATATTATTTGAATTCAAATAACGTCAAATATCGGTCGTTATTTATTAATTCAATCAAATAGAACTTGACTTATTAAATTTAAATTATTTGAATCAAATTAGTTCCGATGAAACCAATTTATCACTCCTAATTATTTTCTCATTATTATATATAAGCCATCTTTGATCTCTATTATAAGCCATCTTTGATTTGAATAATAAGAACTTCCTTTTTCTAACGAGAGAGAACTAAAAACTCAAAATTCCTATAACTAAAAGAGCATAATTTTTAGGGTTTGCTGCTCCAAATTTTGTATGTAGGAAACAGTCAAATCAATATCATTAAAATACAAAACTGGTGTGAATGCTTATCAAACATTTGTTGAAGAAGAACAAAAATTACCCATTAAACATAACAAAACTCCAGCAAGGGGAAAAGTAAAAAATTCAAAGAAGAGAGAAAAAGTAAAAAAAAAAAGTTACTTTGCCCCTGATTTGTTCTATACTATTCCTTAACACAGCAAACTTTTATTTCACTTTTTGGTAATGGTAGTGCGGCTGTGGTGTAATCACACTCCTCAATATCTTCTAAAGATTGGTTCTAACCATTATCCATACCTTCCAAGTTTTTGTTTCCTTTTCTTTATTTTTTTCTCCTGTTGTTGTACATGCAAAATTGGCAACTTCCATCAAACACCTTCTTGTTGAAGTGGTTGATTGAGCAGAGATGACACAGTCTCCATTTCCAATGACCATACATTCTCTTCAAACTTATCCACTGTAAAATCTAAGGACGTCATGAACGTATCTGGGCTTTCACAGAAGCAGTACTGTCCTGATGTATCTGTTGCAGAGTTTGTATAAGTATCCTGAAGAAATGATGAGAATGTGTCCTCCAAGTGCCAATCCTCCGATATCATCGCTTCGTTAAGCCATGGGAAATCAAATACTCCTAAAGCCAAGTCTGTGTCACTTAAGTGGTAGCTGGTGTTCTTGTTGTTTAGCTGGTTGATATCTTCTTCTGTGTTGATGATGTTATTAAGATCATGATCACTAAGGTCTTTCTTCTTTGGTGCTCTCTCTGGAGAGTATTTTACCTCTTGTTCCTGATCTCTTCCTCTTTTTTTGCTCTCTTGCTCCATTTCTACTCAAGAGAGGGGCAGATTTAGCTCAGATAATCAAAACACAATTCAGATTTATCAAGACAATTACAGACAGTATGGAATCCAGGACAAAGCAACCGGAGAAGTTTAATTTCTACCATGGGATCGAGATGATGAGATGTTTAGACATCAGTAATACAAAACATCCTGCACATGTTATTATGTTGCAAAAAGTACTATATGGTATTAACATATGACAAAAATTAACCAAACTTGGGAAGTAAAAAACCCAGAAAATTCAATAAAAAGAGAAAGGAAATCAGATTGAAAAAAAGAAAAATAAATTGCCTGGATATAAAGATTTAAGCTTTCTTGTTTCTCGTCTCTGGATTACCTTGAAGACCCTGATCAGAGGTTGTGTATACGAGTCTTTGTTTTGATGGAAAGAATGATGATTTTAAGCTAAACTCGTCTCGGCCTCAAACTCACAAACACACACACAGAACATATACACGCATATAACACACACTTCATGTCATGCTTTTTGAACCCTCTTGCCTCTTCTTTGTATTTTTCGGCTTTCTGTCTCTGTCTCTGTTTCTGTCTCTGGTTCTCCTTCCCTATGCCAGTTAAAGCTCTAGCAACGGCAAGAATGAAGTTTTATGAGGTTGGTTCCTCATTTTGCGTTCCTTTCACTACCCTGAAATGGTCTCTCTCTCTATCTCTGTCTCTCTCTCTATACACACTATTTTTAGTGCTAAAAAGAGCCAACCAGCGAACCAGGCATGCATTGCACTCTTTTCGTTTTCATTCTCCATCACATTTATCTTCACACTTTCTCACTATTGTGACACATCATTATCACATGCTAACCTATCAGGGATTAAAGACTCTTCGATATGCTGACACTCACAATCTATGTAGCTGATCTATTTCCCATGGGGTTTGTTTTGTTGTACTTTAGAACTAATTTTCTGGTTGCTGTTTTATTTAGTTCTATTTTTTAAAAAAATTTTGTTGCTGTTCAAGTTTCCATTTTTATGGTAAGACCTGTCAGGCATTTTGCTTGGCTTAGTTGTTAAATTTGACCAAAGAAATCAACCTACTTTTGAGAACTACCAAATGTTTGTTTTTTAAAAAACTATTTTACTCATTCTAAAAAATATTTCAATAAAAGGCTGGAACTACCAACCTACCTCATCGTGATTTAGGTACTACCAGCCCCACGAGCGTGTGTTGATATGGAAACACATCATACCTACATTAAAAGGAGCCATTATAGTTCTCAAATAAGCTTCTGATAAGGTTCCTACCTGATGCCAAATTAATAGAGCACAGATATATATTTGCCTCAAAACAAATAAGACGCATTTTAGTCACAAACTAATGATAGAACGTTAAATAAACAAATTATACAGAACCTACATACCTCAGGCTTTCTAACAATGCCTCAGATTGAATCTTCCAATTAAAAGGAGAAAATCGAACAAGTATAAAAGTGGATCTCTAGAAATTCCATCCTTGTTTTTTCCCTAGTATATTTCGTTTAATGGTCTAATCTACTTAATATTGACTCTATGTGATCAAATTATAACGATGAAACCAACTGAAACTAATCCACTACCAGCTTGGAATGGAGGACAAGGTGAACTCCTCAATAGTGAAATGAGATTCAGGTATACTTGCTTGTCTGTTGCCACTATTTGATCAGAAATTCTTCCCCGTTCTTATCAAATATTTTTCCTGCGTGAATGTTAACTCCAACCAATCAAAACAGGATCTTCAGTATGTTTTAAGGATGTAATTTATGAAACAGTTTTGTGGTTCAACGTTACCTGACCAATCTTCTCGAGTTGGTATCAGTTGTTTCTCATCAATTCCAAAGCCCTGGGCGTATTGTTATCGTTGTCAACAGAGATGGAATAACATGTATCCAGGATTTCATATCCAATCCACGGTCTTCTCAAGGTTTGCCGCACCCAACTTCCAGAAAGCCAATCCACGGTCTTCTCAAGGTTTGCCACACCCAATTTCCAGAAAGCCTCAGCATATATGTTTGCAGTTTGGCTCAGATTGCCAAGGAGAAAGAGAATTTATGCTATCTGCAGGAGTTATGCCTTCAATTACTTCTAGTTGTACACATAACCATTTCATTATATAATATGGATAAAATAAAATTTCCCATTTCTCATTCGGAGATGAAACAGCAACTTCACTTTAAACAAGAAGTCATATCAATTGACAATAAGGACTGTGATATCACTACCAATAGTCCCCACAAGAGCACAAGCCATTGTGAAAATGATGGAATCGATTAATATCCCGAACAACGATTACCCTGCCAACCACATTTGAAACAAACTTGAATGCTGTATGGCAATCACCACATATCCTAATATTCTTCTTGATGCGGATGGTGGATGCAGACGGTGTGCTGAGAAGTGCAAATGCTAAAGCAAGCTTCTCACTATGGTATTGCAATTTTATTGTCCTCTCTTGCTGGTCTACAAACAAAAGGACATGGCTTGTATCTGGGGTGTATCCAATTCCCTTAATTTTCTCAGAGATTGTCTCCCACATCTTATCTATCTCTTCTCTCATTGGGTGTGCGTGATCATCAGCCACAAAAGTGTGGACTTGATTCTCAATCTCAACCCAGCTACAAGCAGGTTCCTTCTTCACTCTACTTTCTTTCATCATCTTTCTTACTTTTGCAGCGTTATTCCATCTGCCAGCAGTGGCGTAGATATTATAAAGCAACATGTGAGGCCCTGAATCACGGGGATCAATTTCAAAGGTACGTTCAGCTGCATAAGCACCTAATTTCTCATTCTTATACATTCTACATGCACCAAGCAAAGCTCCCCAGACAGCAGCAGTGGGCTCCATTGGCATTTGTCTTATAAACTTGTCAGCTTGATCAAGAAGACCAGCTCGACCAAGAAGATCAACAATTGCCACATAATGGTATATTTCTGGTTCTAACCTATACCTTTTCATCTCGTCAAAATAGAAGAGTCCTTCATCAAGAAGACCTGAATGGCTACAAGCAGTCAAAACGCATAAGAAAGTTATCCCATTTGGCCTAATTCCCGTTCTTAACATTTGTTCAAATCTTTTTAGTGCCATCTCTCCAAGTCCATGTTGGGCAAATCCAGAAAGCATTGAATTCCAAGAAACAACATCTCGTTTTACCAACCTATCAAAAACTTTAATTGCATCCTCAATGCTCCCGGACTTTGCATACATGTCAAGCAAAGTGTTCCCAACAAAGGCAACAAGCTCCGTGTCTGATTTTATCATACGGGCGTGAACCCATTTACCTTGCTCCAAAGAACCGATGCTAGCAGAAGCACTGAAAACACTAGAATAAGTGAATTCCGTTGGTTCAATGTTTTCCCTAAGCATGTTGTGAAGCAGCTGAAAAGCATGCTCTCCTTCACCTTTCCTAACTTGGGCAGCAATTAAAGCATTCCAAGAAACCTCATTCTTGCTCACCAACCCATCAAAGACCACCCGAGCTTCCTCCACTTGGCCACACCTAGCATACATGTCTAAAAGAGCAGTACCCACAAAAACATCAGTATGGTGGCCCATCTTTAAAGAAAATGCATGAAGCTGCCAACCATGACTCTTACTTTTACAAGCTCCCGTCCCAGAAGCCTTTAATATGATAGACAATGTAAAGTGATTAGGCTGCACGCCACTCCTCAACATCTCCGGGAGCAAAAAGATCGCTTCTTTGCTTTGCCCATGTTGAGAATATCCCATAATCAAAGCAGTCCAAGAAACAACATCTCTTTCAGGCATCTCCTCGAACACCATACGCGCATCTTCCAAACTGCCACACTTCGCATACATATTAACAACAGTATTTATCATATAGACATCGTGCTTGAACTCGGAATTAACAACATGGGCATGAACAATTCGTCCTTCTTCGAGTTTCCTCAAATGGGCACATCTGATTAGCAACGAATGATAAATGCTTCTACTGGGTAACAAACAACCGCGGTCAATAAGGTCGAGAACATGAAGGCCTGTACCAGAACCGTCAAAACTCTTACAAAGAATGTTCTTGCGCCGGATTAAGAAACGTTTGGCACCCGAACTAATAGATTCTGACCTCTCCAAATCGCCGCCAGCAGTAGAACTAGCAGCCCATGAGCTCAGTTTGCATGGAAAAGTAGCGGCAGCAAAGTATAACCATTTTGCACACACAGCCTCTTCGCGTACTAAATGCCAGAGCATGTGTACAACTACAACACTTCTGTTGTGCTACAAATGTAGATTTTATTCGATTTCAAATGAACTTTCATCGAATTCAAGTTAAGTTTCAATGCCTTTTCAAGGAGTAGCTTGCATGTATATCAAACTGAATGGAGCTCAACCCAAGACTCTCCTTAATCAAGCGAAGGAGTTCAACTTCAGATTGGACTAAACTTTGATTTCTATATGAGTGAAAATCCTTTTTATTATTTTAAAATATGTGTTAAATTTAATTGATTAAAATAACATTATATATATTTATATATATATATTTGATTTAAATAATATCAATGCGACGTCGTTGAGAAATGAAAACTCAAAACTTGATGCCCTAGCTGTTGGAGAATACTAACAGATGTAATAAGAAGAAAAGCGAAGGACTCAAAACATTCCTCCCCGTATTTCCTGTTCTTCGGCCAACTGCACGATGAAGCTTGTCAGGTGAGTAGTTGGTAATCCATTACTTTCCTTTATGCTTGTAATTCTATAATCTCTTTATCTGTTAATTTTCTGGGTTTATGCAGGTTTTTGATGAAGTTGAACAACGAGACCGTTTCTATTGAGCTAAAGAACGGCACCGTTGTCCACGGCACCATCACAGGTTTCGTCTTCTGCTTAAACCCTTTACTACTTGGAATAAATATCCAGTCTTTTCCTTTTCTGCTGTGGTTATCACCTTATTCAGTGATGGGAATTGCTTTGTAAGGTTTGATCTTTGAAAGGTTCAACCCTCTTAAATTTCAAATTCGTGAAAAGGGTTTAAGAGGAATAGATGATCAGTTTAGTGAAATACTTTGTTGCTCAACACCTTATAATGCAAGTGAAAATGGTGTCTTGTAAAAAGTGAAAATGGTGCCTTGTAAAAGCCCTCTGCAATGTTTTAGCATTAAGTAATGTCCCAGTGGGCTAGACCCCTTCAGTAGTTTAGCCATCACGAATTGCTTCACCCCAGGTTTTGCTTTGTATGTTATAACCTGGGGCTTTTTTCCCCCTGCAAGGAGATATATACATTGTTCTTGAAACAAATGTTGTGGAATTTGATAATACTTTTTAATTTTATTTGATTACTGAGAATTGAAGATACTATTTCACTCATTGGAACTCTGGCGGGCAAGAAACCAGTGAATTTAATGATCTTCTGCTGCTGATGATATTAGGTGTAGACATCAGTATGAATACTCATCTGAAGATGGTGAAACTAACACTGAAAGGCAAAAATCCGGTGACATTGGATCATCTCAGTGTGAGGGGTAACAATATCCGGTACTATATCCTTCCTGACAGCTTGAATCTAGAGACATTGCTGGTTGAAGAAACACCTAAGCTTAAACCTAAGAAGCCAACTGCCGGTATGCCTATTTTCATTTATCCAACTTTGATTTTATATTTCATGCTTACCTTTCTCTCTCTGTTGTGGATGCTTACCCTTTTCTATGTTGTGGTGAAATTCAGGGAGACCTGTGGGTCGGGGTCGGGGTCGTGGTCGTGGAAGGGGACGTGGACGAGGCCGGTAATTGTATTCCAATGGTTCTAACTTTTGTGGCAGCTGCTAATGTAAACACTTGTACTGTAAGGAGGATCTGTTATTAAAGACAAGAGCAGGAGTAGAACATCAGTTGCTAGTCTTCCTTCTCTGATGCTTTGGTTTATAGAGGCTAAAATTATGGATTTTATTCTGGAGTTCGTTTTTGCCAAATATTACCCAGTAGTGAGGAATTGATGAGCTTATGCTATGTGACTGCTTCTTTCATATTTCTTCAGTTAAAATGCAACCCCCAAGATTTACCACACTTAGTTATACTCGCATTCTTATATATAAACCATCTTTATTCTTTATTAGGTTGATGCGAGGGTTTAACTAGTCTACTACTTCCCTTTGCGATTGAATCATAAGAACTTACATTTTATAACCAGAGAACTAAAAGAGCATAATTTTCAATGATTTGCTGCTCCAAGTTTTGTATATAGGAAACAGCGAATCAGTATCACTGAGGTACGAAACCGGTGTGGATGCTCATCAAACATTTGTTGGAGAAAGAGCAAAAATTACCCGTTAAACATAACAAAACTCCTGCAAGGGAAAATGTACAAAATTCAAAGGAGAGAAAAAAGGAAAAGGTTAATTCGCCCCTGCTTTGTTCTATACTTTTCCTTCATTGCAAACTTTGAATTCACCTTTTGGTAATGATACTTATGATAGTGGGGCTATGGTGCTTTCACCCTTTGTATCTTCTACAGATTGGTTCTATCCGTTATCCATACAATGGATAGTTGGAAGGTATGAGTAATATTGAGAGATATTAGGAGGAGCAGAAGGGGAAAGGGAGAGGGAAGGAAGGAGAGGTTGTGAGATTGCCATCTGAATTATTATTATTTATTATTGGTATTGGGAAGAGTTGATGGAGATGAAAGAATTGGACTTTGTTGATGTTGTTGCACCGTCATCATGATGTTCATAGGGCCTGAAGATGGCTTAAACAGCTTATTCACGTCAAACCCACCACCAGCTGACTGGTTCTGCTTTTGGATTACCAGGTGAAGCCATTGATACACGTAACGATTCCAACGCCAATAACAGCAACTGATATGAATATAATTTCAAATGTTACCAACTCAAATTAGTAACCTATACCTATTCAGAGAAGGGATTTAATGGAATGGTTAAAGTTTGATCCTTCGCGGTTCAATCAGTAATATAACAAAAGATTTCAAAGAAAGATGAGAACGTTTTAAGGCATTTTCAGGGATTCCAATTAAATTTGTCTTTCGAGTTCTATAGTCTTATGTAACTTGCATTATCTCATTTTATATTACAACTAGTCAATATTTTTCAGTTCTTTCAATTTGTGTTAGATTATGGTACTAGATTTATTATAATCTGTCTCTTTACGAATTTAGTATGCTCAATGTCGAAGTTGCTGGATCAGCAATTTTCCTTAACACTTGCTCAGCTCATCATGTGCTTATGCCACTCAAACCAACTCACAGAGTACTGCGGTATCAGAAGATTTGGGTGCAGCTCCTGCTCCACGATAAGGTTGGAACTTTCATGGAGATAACGGGGAAGAACAGTGGCAGTGGTTACATGCCCTGAAATTACAACCAAAAGATCTTTACTGTGCTATTAGTTGCTTGCTTGCTTAAATCAATCGATTGCCTAGACTCTAGTCGGTAGGAACGAAAAATGAAAATTTCAGTTTGGATTCATCATCAAACAATGACTTCTTCAAGCAATCTTGAAAAAGCATCGTATCATCAAATAATACATACGAAGAATTGCCACTGTACTGGAAATCATAGTTTCCTTCAACAGTTCAGAAGAATTCTGTTAAGCAGCACAACAAACGAAAAAGAGGGGCCAGGAAGTTAAAAAGTTGCAAAAGCGACTGACGAATTTACAGCTATTAGACATGAAATCAAGAACAATTATCTGTATACCTTCAATTCACATGTAGGAATTCACAAAGGTACTCAGAACCGTGTATTAAAGAAAAATGAAAGATTTAAAGGGAAATAAGCTTCTGGGTCAAGAAATGAGAATCAGATTTCAACTGCAGCAGCCCCCAGCTTGGGAAGAAGTGCCATCTCTGCCTCCTGATGGACCAGGAATTCCACCATATCCAATTTTAATTCCATAAGACTGCATAAAAAAGCAAAAATCAGCCAAATAACCGTAACTCTACCTCAATTATCTCGATAGTAACTACTCTAACTAAATGCCAAATGCATCTTAAACTGACCAATAATGAACTGAATGATTCTAACAAGCAGGTTCGTATTAAGAAAATTACAAGGTAAGAAAGCAATCTCCCATGGTGCTTAATCTTCAAAGTCCATATATATAAATGCACAAACTAAAGTGAGAATACTTGTACCCTTTTAAGTAATTGATTACAGCAATCATCCAAAATTGAGTTAGTAAGGATGAAGTTTGAGAAAATATAGAATAAACACGGAAAACTCACCTCATTTGATACATCAAAAACTCCATCCTGGATTTTCTTATATATTGTTGCGGCAGTTTTTATGAATGCCTGCAGAAGAAAACTGGCAAATATGAAAATCCAAAAGATGGATGTCAGGAAGAAATTTCACAATTAAAACATGCTCCAACATTATTGGCATCATGCTTCTTTACCTCCTCGACATTCTGAGCTGTTTTTGCAGAAGCCTCCATGAAGATCAAACCGTGCTCCTTTGCAAATTGTTCCCCTTCCTCAGTACTCACAGCTCTTCTATGAGAAAGATCACACTTATTACCAATGAGCATAATGACCATATTTGCATTAGCATGCTGCCTTGCATCCTCCAGCCAGCTAGCCAAGTGATTAAAGGTTTCTCTCCTGTCATGGGATCCAACTGGTGTCAATACTAATTATGCTGCCACAGGTTCATAAGCATTTCGTTAACTACTAGGGGCAGTTTGTCACTTTAAACTGGAAAAGGCTTAATCTAACGTTCCTGACCAACACAATTCATGCAAGGGTAATATTTGCCTCACATACCAATATCCGGGCGAAAGAGTAAACACCAAACTATGCTAAACATCTTTCTTCCAGATAACTAAGCAGGCACTTCACTAGTTTAAGAAAACATTAGAAAAAGATCGCAGAAAGCTTCTACATTTTTTTAACCATCAAGCTGTAACCATATTTTCCCAAAAGAACGAGTGATATTTGCATGAATTTAATATGGAATAACATGCAAAGACAAAAAGAAGATGAATTTATTAAATGAGCACCTCATAAACTTATAGAAAAGAAAAATGACTCGCAAACCAAAAGTACCTTGTAATATCATAGACCAGTAATGCACCAGCAGCACCTCTATAGTAAGACCTTGTAATAGATCTGAAGGATTCTTGACCAGCCTATTAATAATAAAAAATTTACATCATCCAAGCCTATGTTGATAATATCTTCGTCATATGTTAATAATAAAAAATTTACATCATCCAAGTCTATATTGACAATAGCTTCGGCATATGTGGAAGCAACACCATAACTGCTTGTTAGAGATTGATACATGAACAAAATTTAATAAAATATCAGTATCAACTAGTGAGTGTAATCTCTTTAGGGCTTTTCACTGTATAGCTATTCATTTTAACTTTTTTGCTTGAGTCGGCAAAAAGCTATCAATTATGAAGAAAAAAAAAATGTTTTCCATACAATTGGAATAGGAATCTATTTAAAAATAAATCTCATTTGACAAACAAAATAAAATTTCCTCCCAAAATAACTACGAAAGACTGCTGATGATATACCATGAAAGAAATAAAGTTTGACCCATAATCGATGTAAAAAGGAACAAACCGTGTCCCAAATTTGGAGCTTAATAGGTTTATTGTCGATGTTGATCATGCGGGCTCCGAATTCCACGCCGATTGTCAAATCATGCACCGGCTGGAACCTCTTGTCCGTGAATTGTAGTAACAGACACGATTTCCCAACTCCTGCAAACACAAATTTCACCAAAATGAAAAAAAGAACAATCTCCAAATAAATAAAAAGTTACAAAATTGAACAAAATCGAATCATTGAATCACCAAATCCAGATACACAGGATTACCAGTATCGCCAATGATGATGTACTTGAAGAGATACGCGTACGACATCTTCTTAGTATGGATCACGGATTGATCTCTTCAAAACCAAACAAACCAAAACTCAAAAATCAAAACTTTCCACTGTATTTTAACTTAGCGCTTGAAACAAAATCAACCCAAGTGAGAAAGCAAGCTAATCATTACTTACACAAGTGCTTACATACATATGTTTTATAGAGATATATTATATGCTGAAGGAAAAAACGAGAAGAAGTTGAAAGGAAAGAGAGAAATAATGGGAGCTTTTGATTAGCGTGTGAAACTAAAACAGTAGCCATAGTCTTTAAAAACAAAGGAATAAAATTTTCATTTTTGTATTGATTTTTTTTTTCTTAGACCAGAAATCCACCAGCGAACCAGTGACTAATTCTCTTGTTGGTTTGTAGGCAGCTCACAGGATGAGACAACTGACTTAAGGATTTAAGGCTGCTCCATACCTAAAGTCAAGGATCAAACTCCTGACTTTTGGTTAAGGATGAATGAGTCCGTGCCATTCAATCACACCCTTTGAATTTTTTTGTATTGATTTTAATTAATGACAAAATTATTATCAATATTATCTTATTGTTAAATTAATAACAAACTAATAAAAAATGTGAAATAATCGCGTTAGGCTTCTTAAGATACTAATGGGTTGTTATCCAGCTAAGACTTGTTTGATATGTATAAATAATTGTATTTTGTTGTTTAATTAAGGATAATATATGGTAAAAGAGTAGTGATTAAGATAGATCATAGTTGTGTGTTGCTTTTAGGATCCTAGCTGTCACTTTTGCCTATGAGATGCCATTTGGGCTGGGTTAAGTTGGGTCGGAGTAATAGGCCAGGCCCTAACTGACTAGGCCTTAGGGTAGTCTCGAATCCAATTTTGTTTAAAATTGAGCCTTAAGTTAAGTTTAAGCTTGAGTTCAACCTGACCTGAGGCTCGACACTTATAATAAAAATAATATTATATTATATGAAATGACATTATTTTTTATTTTTTAATTTTAAAAGATAAAAATAAGTTAGATTGGGCCGAATCAGATTCAGGCTTGCCTAGGGTCGGGCATTATCATCCCCACCTTTTTCATTCTAAAGCATACAATGGTCTTACTTTCCAAATCTTAGGTCTTCTTTTAGTTCAATTTTTCATGGGATTTATTATTTTAAATTATTAAACATATTTATAATATTAAAATATTCATTTTTCCCTATATTTAATAAAAAATTGATATTGAAATTAGTTATGTATAACTTTTTGCTAAACTAACTAAAAAATATTTAGGACAAATTTTTAATAAT
>JANZXV010214830.1:0-16192 GCA_027576455.1 Erythroxylum roigii | reverse complement strand
GTAGTGGTGGCAATGAGCTAGGCCTGGCCGGACTCGGGGCTCCCTGAAATTTTATGGTCAGAAGCCCAAAGCGTAATATATATTTTAATTTTGGAAAAAATCAAACGATGTGTTTTCTTAAAAATTTTGAATATCGGTCAAATACTAGTCGGTGACATAAATTAAAAAAAATAGATTTTTTTACAAAATTTTCAAAAATTTATAAACTTAAATATTGGCTAATACCGGTTAGTACTGACCGGTGTTTAAATTTGGTATAACTGACTTTTTATTTCGTATCGATTTTAGTTCGGTATAATACATATCGATCGATACAAAACGGTATCTTAAACTTTGCTTCAGATCGGATTGGATCAGGTTGTCTTTAACCAATCACAATACTCTTGTAAGTGACTAAATTAGAATTTTAATATTAACAAATAATTATAAAATACACATCATACGAACTTCAAATATAGATTAATCAAATGTTAGTAATATAATGACTTAAATAAGTTTTTAAATTCAATTCGAACCAATCAAATTAAATTTAAATTAATAATTTAAAATAATTAATTATTAGTTTAATTCATATTAAATAATTCAATTTAAATTTAAGAGGTAATAGTATTTAATCGGTACAAACGTAATATTATTTTTATCTGAATTTTAAATAAAGGATTTTATTTTATTAAAAAGTAAATTTAAAAAAGTTTTAAAATTAAATAGTTTTTTAAAAAAATATCTTTTATTCTATAAAGAAAAACACATCATACGGAAACTCCGAGAGAACTCATATTTAACTGCACCTAATCATCCACCACCAACTACGGCTACTGTATCTTTCATCTCGTATCGACAAGTCCCTTTGTCATCAAAATGGCTGGTTGGTTCTCGTTCTCTTTACTTCTACATCGATACAATCCATGAATCTTTCAAAGTTTTTGACTTTCTCTTTTTTTGTTTCTGCTTTTGAAAGATTTCATTTCAATGAATTGAATCCGTAAAAATGGTTTCTTTTCTGTTTGGTGGACTGCCAGTGATTGTTCAACTAGTTCCCTGCTTTTTCTTCTCCGATATCTAATTTGGTTATAGGCAAATAGTGAAAGAAGATTACTTTTTGCCAAGTTTAGTGAAGTAGATGCTCAAGTGTTGATGTATATGTGATGATTGTAAAATGGTTTGGAGCTAATAGATAGTTGGAATTGTCATGATGCAGCAATGTCAGGAAAGATTGCCCAAAATGTTATTGTAGCACAGAATAGGCAGTTGGGGTCCCAATACCGAAGGGAATCTCACCGTCCTGTCCCTTTTATGTCCAATTTGCTTCCCATTCATGGAGGGAAGCTGGCATGGACTTGCTTATTTTCCATGAAACTACCCTCCTTGCCAATTTACCAGGGTGGTTTTGTTAACCGACGCACTACAATTAACTGCAATGGTCTGTACTAGAATCTTCATTCTTTTCCAGGTTGATATCAAGTGTCAAAATTGACCATTTTTTAGCTGCTAACCAATTACCTTCTTCAATTTCCATATTATGCTTAATATATCTTTGCCTTTCTTCTTTTCCTTTTTTGGTTAACCCCTTTCTATGAGGTTAACGATAGACTTTGCTTGCAGAGTGGCACCGCCTTATACTTTTTAACACGTAGTTTGATGGAGAAAATTGGATAGTTTCTCTTTTCCCGATTGTTTCTTATGTAATTAATCTGTGCCTCTCTGTTCCAGCTGCTTCATCTGCAACTGCAGTGCCGAATCTTGGAAAAGTTGATTTTCTAAAGCTTCAAAATGGCAGGTGAGGAAGGATCACAGTCTAAAAGTATTTTCTTATCACAGCAAACTTCTGTGTTTTTGATATTACTGTATAGCAAATTAAGCTTTTGTGCGTTATTCTTGTTTCAATTTGCCGTAAGAAGTTCTTGTATTGAGAGAAAGAGAGAGAGGTAGAGATTTCTTATCATTTTGCTTATACTGTCACTCAAAAGACAGTATAGGGTGTATGCTGTTTTTAGCTCATAAATAAGGCAGGATTTGCTGGTTTGTGAGGGAATCAATATATTTCTAACAGATACTTGAATTGGAGTTTGCATTCCATTGATCTACCTCATATCTCAGTGATATTCGAGGTGTGGCTATTGCCGGTGTCGAGGGAGAGCCGGTTAGCCTCACTGAACCAGTTACAGAAGCAATAGGAGCTGCCTTTGCTGCATGGCTGTTGGAAAAGAAAAAAGCTGATGCTTCTCGGCCCTTGAGAATTTCTATCGGACATGATTCCCGTATATCTGCGTCTGTATTGCTGGTTTGTATCCCTTATCCTGCTGTATAGTATCTCTAGTAGTATCTTTTAAACAGATGGTTCCAACTACGATAATCACATTTTGGTTGTAGGTCTGTCCTTTTCTATTTTGTCAGTTTTTGTTTGGGGTGGGGTGTCGGAGTTGACGTTCTGTAATCTGTTACTCCAAGTGTAGCCACGAAGCTAATTTGAAAATCGCTCTAAGCTTATGTAGTTTGTCTTCTAGTATAAGCTACACTTCAGCTAATCCTCTCATAAATTCATCCATACAATAGTATATTGCATAACTAAGAGGTTGTCCCTCTTTAACTTCCAGGATGCAGTTTCTCAGGGT
Source organism: Erythroxylum roigii (assembly GCA_027576455.1). NCBI lineage: Eukaryota > Viridiplantae > Streptophyta > Magnoliopsida > Malpighiales > Erythroxylaceae > Erythroxylum > Erythroxylum roigii. The sequence continues at coordinate 13,580 of JANZXV010214830.1, read as the reverse complement.
GTTGCTGGTGCAGGCCTAGATGTAATTCAGTTTGGGTAGGTTAATAATTTCCTCTTGTTTTAATTCTCTACCAATTTTTATAAGAATTTTGATGTACGAGGTCTTTTAAGTTGGCCAAATTTACCGTAGCTAGTTGTGTATGAATGTGGTAGTTGACATAATGTCTATTTTGAAACTTGAAATTACTGATGAAGAAGAAACTCATAGTTAGATTTTTCTTCTCCAAGCTTTTGGGGCTTTACAGAAGACCTCTTACCTAGGATTTTTGATATAAAGATATGGTAGACATAAACTGATCCAACATTTGATTTACTGACCTGATCTTTATAACTATCTAAGTGAAGCTTCAAGTGATCCTTCATAGTGATTTTTTTTGTCTTCCTGTTTATCTTATTGTCTGTAGATTGGCCTCTACCCCTGCAATGTTTAATAGCACACTCACTGAAGATGAAACAGTGTTATGCCCTGCTGATGGGGCTATAATGATAACAGGTAGGTATGATTCATATTTCTGTTACATGCCAAAATTCAAATCTCTGGATTAATTTAAGGTTTTTCTTAGATCATGTTAATTGATTCTTTTTTATTGAGAGCTATTGTTAATTTGCTTATATATTGTGTCTGGTGTTGTTGTGCAAATAGCTAGTCATCTTCCTTACAACAGGAATGGTTTAAAATTCTTCACAAATGGTGGAGGGCTTGGGAAGCCTGACATTAAAGACATTTTGGAGCGTGCCACAGATATATACAGTAAGTTTACAGATGAAGGTTTAACAAACTCAAAAAGGCGAGCATCTGCATCTGTGAAGAGAGTTGATTACATGACTCTGTATGCATCTGGTCTTGTGAAAGCAGTGCGCAAAGCTGCAGGAAATATAGGTAATTACTTCATTAAATTTTGCATCAATAGCAGTTTTCTCACGCTGTTAGTTTCAATAGGAAGAGACTGAGATTTTTGTTGCTTTTTTTTTGTTTTGAGATGGTAGCTTTAATTCTGATGATAAATATTTTTGTTTATTTCTATTGTCATATTCTTAGAGAAACCACTGGAGGGGTTCCACATAGTTGTTGATGCAGGAAATGGAGCAGGAGGATTTTTTGCTGTAAGTTCTGTTGGCAATTACATAATGAGATTGTTTTGGTCTCCTTTTTTTGATATGACAGTATGTTGACACTTATTCATAATGTTGCCAGTATTATCAGGCTTGTCTATCGATACCTTGTTGTCTTTTAATTAACACGTACATGTATTTTTATATATCAATTTTAGAACTGAGTTGAGTTCGTCCTGGAGGGAATTAACTTTTGAATTTTTATATTTGCCTCAAATCTGAACTAAAAAGAAATAGACTGTCTTTGTCTGCTAAAGATGAATGAAGATGGTTTTAAAAATTCACAAATTCATCCCTATCTGTCATGTTAGATTTGTGGGGAAAAGTGCCTCTTATGGAAAATGTGCACGAATGCAAAAGGCTGTTTTGCGGAGAGTGCCCATTGAAGTTGATCCGTGTCATTCCATCTGATATTACTTTTCTTTTTGTGGCAGGCAAAAGTTCTTGAGCCTCTTGGAGCTAATACTTCTGGCAGCCAGTTCTTAGAACCAGATGGTAATGGTGCAACTGGAAGAATTTTTGTGACAGTTCTATGTATTCACGTAAGTTACTAAAATCTTATTCTGGAAACAGGTCTTTTTCCCAACCACATCCCTAACCCAGAGGATAAGGCAGCAATGGAGGCTATCACTCAGGCAGTCCTTGACAACAAGGCTGATTTGGGAATTATCTTTGATACTGATGTTGACAGGTTCTCCTCATTATTACTGTCCATTCAGTCTCTGTAAGAAATTCATTTATACTTTTATCTTAATTCATAGTTTTTTCTATGTAGATCTGCTGCTGTGGATGCCACCGGTCGTGAGTTGAACCGAAATCGTCTGATTGCATTAATGTCTGCCATTGTTCTGGAGGAAGTAAGAAAATTGTATTTTTACTGTGTTCAAGTCAAATTCTTTCGTAATTATGTTTTACCAAGTTTTTGTCCTATACTCCATTAGCATCCAGGAACAACTATTGTCACAGACAGTGTGACTTCAGATGGACTGACTCCTTTCATTGAAAAGAAACTTGGTATGTGAAATCGTGAACTTTTGCATTGCCTGTTCTGTATATCTGAATGCATTTGTGACCTCCAATCTCTTTCAGGGGGAAAACACCATCGCTTTAAGAGAGGCTATAAAAATGTCATTGACGAAGCTATTCGTTTGGTAATATAACATTTAACGCCCAATAACTTTGTCTTTGTTCTGTTGCATGTTGATATTCTCTTGTTTTAGACTCTCTCTCTTCTCTCTCTTTCTCTCTCTGAATTTTCGAGTGACAAAAATGCTTACAGAACTCTATCGGCGAGGAGTCACATCTGGCTATTGAAACCAGTGGTCATGGTGCTCTCAAGGAAAATCATTGGCTTGATGATGGCGCTTATCTCATGGTCCTCATCCTTCAAACATTATGCTCAAACTTCTTGTTCCATTTTAGTTCGTTACTTGAATTATCCCTCACATTTCTGTTTCATCACTTCAGGTCAAACTTCTTAACAAACTTGCTTCAGCGAGAACTTCAGGAATTGGTGGTGGTAGCAAAGTTCTGACAGATCTTGTAGAAGGTCTGCAGGAACCAGCAGTGGCTGTGGAGTTGAGACTAAAAATCGATCAAAATCATCCGGATCTAAAAGGAGGGTATGATTTCCATATGGTTGATTGTGTGAATTTCTTTCAGTAGCTGTGCATTTATTTATCAATATACATCCAGGTCTTTCCGGGAATATGGAGAGGCAGTGCTGAAACACTTGGAGAACTTTGTAACCTTATACCCGAAACTTCAGAAAGCTCCCGTGAACTATGAAGGGGTAAGGTCTAAATGGATCCTTCAACTCTTGGAGAGCTGCTTGCATGAGATTTATTAATTATATGAAGAGTAACTTTATTTATATAATATTCTAACTAATTTGTTACCTGGTATTTACAAGCCATCGATATTATTCTTAGTCTCCTTTCATTGAGCAGGTCCGAGTTTCTGGTCATGGTGGGTGGTTCCTTCTTAGGCTTTCACTTCATGATCCTGTCCTTCCCCTTAACATCGAGGTATTGAAGTGGTTTCAGTTTTCTGCTCGGGGAGCTATATCTATGGAGTTTACTTTTAACTAACCACAATGTCACTTTAGGCACCCAGCAATGAAGATGCTGTGAAACTTGGACTTACCGTGGCTTCTGCTGTCAAGGAGTTTCATGCTTTGGAAACATCTGCCTTGGATAAATTTGTGCAACCATCATAAGTGATATTGCTCTGAGCAACTAAATGTCGGTTTCATGCCATGTCGTGTTGGTAACTTTTCGGGGAGGCTAACCTGCAATGTAATATTGAATAATTTGAGAGTTTCAAGAGTTCTGTCCTGTTAAATCCAGTTTTTCTGGCAGTTCTACAATCTTCTGATAATTTTGTAAGATATACCGAATTTTACCGGTTCGAACCATACGCAATAAGCACCATAAAAGTACAGAACATCACACTGGTAAACGTGTTATCTTTGCTAAGAATAATGTACTGCAATTTTGATAAGGTGCTGTGCAGTTTCTATGAACTGCTACTCTTGCCTGATCTTCCAAGTAGCTACATTCCTTTATAAACTTCCATGTTTTCGTGTTTTATCAACGGGGTTATGGTTGATTGATTGTGAATGATCTTTCGTACGGTTCGTTCTGTAACCATGCATCAGTAAAACAGGTCGTCAGAAGCTCTCATCCGATCAACTAATAGCAGAATGATACTAAGGGGACTGATGAAATATCAGAAACCAAGCTTTGCAGGAGCATAACAGCTGCTCAACCCAGGATAGAATCTTGATATGTCCTACTTTGATCTTTGACTTCCAATTTTCTTTACAAGTACTCCCACTTCCTAGGCTTCTAAAAATTCAAGCAGTGTTAAAGAAGCTTCATCATGAAATTGAAGTTGGTATCTGGGGAGGTTCTGGGCTGAGGCCACTTAGCTCCTTCAGGGACTTTGATACATTTGAAACCCTGACCTGCGTAGAGCTTGGTGGCTCCATGATCATTCTTATCACAGTGCAAAGCTATTGCACGGCAACCCCAGCTCCTTGCTTCGGCCTCCGCCTTGGCAACAAGTCTTGTAGCGATCCCCTTCCGACGAAACCTTTTCCGAACAGCGACATTGGATATGTATGCGATTCCAGTCCTGTGGTATAAACATTGAGGTTGCAAAGAGTTCAGTAACTGAAAATCAACAAACAAATACAAATGAACATCACCATTCAATCCAAAATGATCCAAGGTCAGACTATTTGTGGATGGAAAATCTTATTAGGTTACTGCAATTGATTTAACAAGCTCAGCTAGGTTACCTCAACCATCCTCATCTCTAAACTTGCTCCACCAGCCACAATCATCAAGCAAATAACTTGAACAGTTATCTTAACAAAAAATGCCGAACATGATCTTTGTGTCATAAAAAGAAACAATCTCCAAAACTTCTGCAGATTCCCAACGATTGAACATCCACAGAATTTGAATACAATAAAAACTTTTCGACATAGTAGCAGCAATTGAAGTGGAAATCAAAGGAGTTTATGACTTTAGATTTCTCATTTGAACTAACAGAAAAGTTGAGCAACTCACCTTTTCTGACGAAGTGGTCCTTTTCGTGGAAGATAATCAGCTAATGTATCTACAGTCAATATCCCAGCAACAAACCCTCGATTAAAACTCAACTTGCCATCAAAACCTCCATTTTTGAGATCTTCACTTCCCAAGAAGAAAGCTTGATCATGGAAGCCACCAACTATTGCAACGAGACAAGTTCTCCTGCATCCAACTGGCACAGAAAATCCTGACACCATTCCCACCATTCTATTAATCCTGAGCAAAACATCAAAAGGGAAGGAATATCCAGGGAAGAAGACGCTGCAGTGAGTCTCTGCAACTTCCCAGCAATCCTCTAACCTTGCTTCCCTCACAACAATCTCTGGAGAAACAGTAGGGAACAATTCATGAAACACTTGACCTGCTCTGCATATTCCTATGAACCACCAACATAAACAGAAAGATGAGAGAGATGAGATTGAACTAACAATATAAAGGCACCCTTTATCAGGAAACAAACAAGTGAAAAGCCACCTGAATTGGGTTGAACCCTAGAAGGACAGAAGAAGGAATAAGGTTGATGATGATCATGAAGATGACAGTTGCTGGTGGCGGTTGGGAATACCGATAATCCCAACGTTAATAACGACGGCATGTTGGAGATGATTTCGTCCTTGAAACTTGGATTTTCGAGAATCAATGAAGACCAAAGGATTCGGAATGTGGGTCTGATCCGTAATAACCTTTAACATCATCAATGTCGTTTGTCTTTGTTTCACTCACTTCCTTACAACTAACTAGTCGTGCTGTCAGTTATTTCTGTTTTACCGTTAGGGCCGCAACCCAAATTTTTAAAATTAAAAAAAATATATTTTAATTTTCTGTAATACCTGAGTCCAAATTTTTATTTAATTATTTTGTGAAGATTTTTTTAGTCCATTTCCTTCATTTATATTTACGTTCTCACAAGATATCCTCCAAAAATTCGGATGCTAATTCAGCCATCTTACTAATGTTATTGGCCATTATAATCAAATTAATCAATCCCTCCCATCATTTGATAGTTAATATGATATTAACGTTATGAACAAGCACTTGGGAGTAATTAAGAGGAGACTCACCGAGTCCAAGAAAGTACCTTGGCATATTTTTTTGTCAAAAGAAACGCCAAAACATCTGTTACACTTCCCAACCTAAGGATGTAAGAAATTAAGCCACAGAAAATACAACTCCTGCGGATCCGAATTTCATTCACCAAAGCATTAAAAAATCAGATAAACAGTCCTCATATATTTGGAATGTGGATCGATCAATTGATCAATCGATCATCACGTCCATCACAAGAATTATAATGTTAAGGTTGAGATTAGATGCATATCTCTCTCACAGCTATAGCCTCAATTATCAGTGCCAGAACCCAGAAATGAAGACAGGAAGATTTAGCAAACAAAAGTAAAACCACTGTTGCCTGAGCCAATCCTAACTCAACAGCTCCGTCCTTGCTTGGAAAAAAGATTTTTGACTGAACCCAAGAGATATGATCTGGTCTCTAACTTTCATACCATATCCAGCATTTTTATTTGTGTGTCCAAGATTTCAAACAAATACAACAACTTCATTATTCTCCAATTAAACAAGTATATTACATCATCAATAAAATGTCAGAAAATAAGAATGTAATAGATAAAAGAAAGTGTAACAAGTCTAATGATCACCTAGCTGATTAAAAATTGTACACCATTCTGTTCAGCTTTTATTCTCTCTATCTCAATCTTCTTCTATAACTTATTCAGTGTACACCAACAGTAAAATACGTTAATCTACACTAGAGATTAAAGTTACTTCATGCTGGACGTGTAAAGATATTTCAAAATTTTAGTTACCTAGAAGTGAACAGGAAGACTGTTCAAAAAGGATAGCATGAGGGGAGACGTTGACTTCCCAAATAAGGAGCACCATGCAGGAAGCTTTCCAAGGATTCTCTTAACTTTTGGTGTTATACGGTCAACATCTGTTCTTAGCTTCAAGAGAGGGCGCTGATTGCTTGACTCCGTAACTATGTTACGATCAGACTGAATTGGTTTTTTCACCCAGTGAAGAGTCAGCTCAAACTTCCTTGGAGCACCTTGCCCTCCCGAAAACTGAATAATATGCCATCCATCGACACTGCTCTTGTTGCCCACTGAAATTAGTTCCTCCGAGTTTCCTGCATTTCAGGTTTATGGGTTGCTCATAAACAGTTCAGATTTGATAATTAATGAACTTAAACATATTACGGTTCTCAAGTATTAGAATTTCCTAGGAGTTGCAGATTTCAAAACAAATAATGCTTTTCAACCTTTCATTCAGAGAACAATCAGGATTAAGATTAGGTAGCACTCAGAAGCATTATAATATCTCATAGACAAGAAAAGAAATACTTAAAGGATACCTTTCAAAATGAAGTCCTCTATTTCCTCAGTATTGATTGCAAGAGCCCACCGTACAGAAAATTTGGTATCAACAGAAACCTGTGTAATTCTTTCATCGTCCTTGGTGTCATGATCAACATGCAATGAAGGAACATCTGACTCCTCCCATGCACCGTTGGTGTCATCAGAAGCCCAGCAACCATATTTAACAGTGAAAGTAACAAAATCAACAGCCTTGTCTGTACCACATATTAGTCCTTCATTGATGTGCTCAATCTCCTTTGTCAACTTTCCAGGAGTCACAGAAAATACAGATATATATGAACTAGGATCATGGTTTTGGCCATAACTTCCTGTTGTATCAACAACTTGCACAACCTGAGAAGTAAAAGCATTTGTCATTTATAAAAAATTGCATACACCAATTAATTTGGATACTGAATTCTGTAACCCTAGTTAATCCTGTAAGCAATTCACTCTCCCCATCCAGCTGCATGAAAGCAACAGTCCACAAGCTCTGACAGCTTTTGGAATCAAACTAACAGCTTACCAATCTGTATACTCACACACCCCCTCCCCTAAAAAAAAAAAAATTGCGCACACACAGACACAAACACTGGAAATCACAGCAATAAAACCAAAATTCTCAATCTTCATATGGTATGACTCATCCTATGAAGCCATGTGCTATGCTTGTCGTAATAAAAGGGGGAAGTTCAGTCAAATACCCAACATAACTTTTGCAAGTTGTCAAGGACAGAAGCAATTTATATAACGATGCTAAATGCAAAAATAATCTAGTTTGAATAAGTGCTCTGTCGGTCACATTTTGTAGCTTTAAATCAAGTATATCTATTAACTTTACTCAGATTAGAGCCCTGACTAACTTGATAAGGGTTCTATATCCATGGATCCGGCAGAAAGGAAGAGGCACCCTCTAACAATCAAATTACTTACACGTACCACAGAATTCAGTTCATAGAAATATTAAACAATCAAATGCCCAAATTCAAGGAAAATTAGATTTTTAAACGAAAGACAAAGAATACAAATGGGGAACTGTTAAAGCTACCCATAACTCATCAGTACCGTCCAGGAAATAATTTAAAGGATATAACGCCAACGAAAACAATACAGATAAAATGGATACTAACATTCACAGCTCTGGCAGAGTCTTCTGTAAATGGTGGAACAATGCCTGACAAAACAGAGATGAGTGAAAGGCCAAAGAGGAGAATTGTTGCAATGACAACAGCCCTTTTTGCACCTTGACATGAAAAACAAACAGTTAAATGAGGTAGCACGCAATCGCTACAAAGTTGATTAACTTTGTTAGCTACAAAGCCATGTCATGGTGATGCATTGACAAACTAACTACTTTGAAAAGATCATTATGTTCCATACGACGTGACACTACCTAAAGAAAAAAAAATCTAAATCCACATTAAAATATCACATGCAATGCCATAAAAATATCAGATAAAATGACAACCTGAAAGATGAACATAAGCAAGGATGTAAACCAGTGTCAAGCACACAGTGGCAGCAATGAAAATGGAAATTAGCATGTTGCCCATCCATTCTGGAGTGCCACCAGGGTTCCTGCAAACAAATGGAAAGATAATCAAAATTTAAATTACAGAGATATTAAAGGTTTATAAATGCTAAAAACAAAGCTATAAAAGCATTTTGGTTGATATAATACTGAATACCTGTCATAGCGCACCACAATTGCAACTATTGTATCAGCCAAACGAATAACATTGCCAGCAGAAACCAGAATTGGTAAAAACAAGCCTATCGACAGGGTTGCAAGTTTGAGTGGCTTTGGCAATCGTGCTGGGGTCAGAGTTGCTTCAAGCAAGCCATCTAGATATCACAAAATAAAAAAGGGTTAAAAGAATCATTGTGAGAATGCCTGACATCCACATATATTGGCTAAGTCTGTCCTCCAAACAACAATAGCAAGTACAAGACATACAAGAATTTTCTGACTTCATCTTCAGGTAAAGTAAGCTTACATGCAAATGCTGGTGGAGCTAGCCAAACAAGCGCCATATAAGATGAGCCAACTTTGTAATAGTTTCCAGCAATCAAAAGAATGAACCATTGAAGCAAACCCGCCTTAAACAGCCATCTTTCAGCCTCTAACTTCACCAAATTAGCTTGGATAGAAAACGATAGCTGATTCCTTCTGGAGTATACTTTTGACAAATACCTTTGCAGAATAAGAAAACCCAGATGTTGACCAATAATTGCCCCCAAAAGTGCAGGTGCAGCAAATAAGCCAATCACCAACCATGGGTTTGCAACATAGGGCACCGCTGACGAAGATATTTGCGGTAGAAAAAAGGCAACAAGAACAGACAAACCTATTGAGCATAACCACATAAGGACTGCACTCAGACATGACAAACCCAATGAAATGATAGCTGGATAACCGCCCATAAACAATGATGTTGCCCATAATAAAGTTGATTGCAGTATCACTGAATTATGAAGCATGCTTGCAAACTGCTGTTTATATACAACCATATATGTACCCTACATTCAAGCAAGAAGTACGTTAACACACCAACAAACTTCAGTTAACAGAAGAAGTTGACTGGCCATCTGGCGCAAAGTCAAGAATAGATATAAACCTCAGTAATCAAAACACTACCAAAATGTCAAAAAATACAGCGTTGTCAGGACCACGATTTTCCTTTCCTTTCAATTTCTTTGCCTGGGGAAGATGAGAAGATGAAGCAGTCTGAAGCAGAAAAGCAAGCATATTTTCTCCAAGATGCTGAAGTGACCCAGGTTTCAGGAGCTCTATTTTATCATTCTGCATGGCAGTTGTTCAAATTTTAGACTATAAATATAATAATTTAATTGAAACATCTAGTTTATTTCATTGGCTGTTATTTTTCATAACTATACACAATGAAGCAAACAAAAGGCTCTCAATTACATAGACGTAAAAGGGCATGCTGTAGTTTATTAAGTAAAATGATGACACCAAAAATAAGACATATGAAGCATTGAAATGGCATCCAACTTCACTTTTCTATTTTAAAGGTAACAAGTTATCCTCCCTTACACTAGACTGAAAATAGAAGCTACCTAAGCAGATATAAAAATATATATATAAAAAATCTAGAAATAAACAAGAAAGACCTTTGTGTGATATACAGCGGAGCTGTCTGTGTATGCAAAGTCAAGTCCGGAAAGACCAGCAACCTCTTTGTATATTTGGAAATCTGTGGCCGATTTTATCACTCCAGAAGAAAAGAGATCCTGTGGAAGAAAAGTCACTTGAATATATTAGTTGATAGAGTTCTACCCAAACACTACACACATGAAATCAAGAACTATGAACCTGTGAAATAACTTGGCCAGATGGGTACTTTGCTGCTGATGCAAAATTTTCAATAGCCCACGGATCAGGACCAGCCTGTTTGATTAACACTATTAATCAAGATGGAGGAAAGCAGTTCATGGTGACAATAAGGAGGAGCAAATAATCACATTGGACTTTGAAATGCAAGTGAGAAAATTAGAAATTTTAATAATGACACATCTCAAAGAATGCAGATTTAGAATCCATCACCGATATGATCATAAACCAATTGCTATAGAGAATGTTGATGATACTCAGCACTGATCAAATGCACAAGGAATTATCTTCCTAGAACCAAAAAGGACATTAATCATAATTAACAGAAAATTAGTTGATTTCAGAACAATTATCACGAGTTACGGTTAGGAAAATTTTTTATGTACCCACTATCACAATGAACCAGATAAAGGAACAAAAGGATGCAGACATCGGTAGAAGTCTTTATATTTTTTATAATTATGACTTTCTACACTTTCTACTTTTATGCTGCTAGCTTAATCAAGAACCTGTGAATTATGAAACCAAGGCTATGATAACTATCCTTGGGTTCTCCATATATTAGCAAGTTCTTAATATTTATCAAACTGTGTTACTGAAGCACATGGTTCCCCATTATTGATTCAGAAACTACCCACAAATATAAATAATTGATCCAGAACATCTATACCTGAAAAATACCAGCTTTTCCTCCAACACCCATGGCCTCCAAATCTATTGCTGTACGAATAGTTTTACTCCAAGGATGCTGTAACAGAGGATTATTGTTTAATACAACTGAAAGCCACACACTAACCTACTATGATCTATAGACTGCCAAAATCCAAATTAGAATAACAACTTGCTGGCAAAATGAGGCAGAGAAATCATAATGATGTGGAGATATATGCCAATTTTATCAAGACTCCGTGCAGAAGATACTGCATTTCCAGAAAACCTTTCACAAAAAGCATTTTAAGCAACTGAATCTACAATGTGATGAAGAAATTGAAATCGGGTGGGGAAGAAGGTGCTGAGAATTGCTAATTCACAAACGAAGCATCTAACCTGAGTTATAAAGCTATGGGCACCATTTAGACCCTCTTCCTCCCCAGTATTAAATAAAAATATGACAGCATTCTTAAATCCATGAGCCCACTGTGAAACCCCTCGAGCAAGTTCCAGCATTACAGCTACACACGAACTGCAATCTCCAGCCCCTCCCCTAGAAAGACCAAACTCGTACATTTCAGATTCAGGAGCCAGTAAAATATCCAGGCAAGTTCGATATCATAAAACATTTACACCCATAAACATACATCATCTGATAGAAACGTCCAAATCGAGAGACATAATAACAAAAAATAAAGGAGAAAGAAAAAGAAAGCATACGTTGAGAAAACAGTATCAATGTGAGAAGAGACGAGAATAGCATTATCTTCAGCTTCAGATGCATATTTTGGCAAGATTCTCAAAACGACGTGATTAAGATCAGAATAGACAAGCGTTTTCCCTGTAAAGAGACCACTGACCAGACGATTGGCCCCTGACTTCACATGAAAATAATCCAACTCCACATCGACCTCCCAATGTGCCGTTTCCTTAATTTTTTCTGCTACTGCCAATACATACTATGATCGAGAAAATAAAAGAAAAAACAACATATTCACAAATCAATTCACTAATTCACAATTGTTACGCTAGTCACTTCTAAAGAAATCAACATTAAACCCAAAACATGCGATACAACAAATTGAATTGGTCGCTACCTGAACCGCAAGCTCAAGGGCGTTGGAGCCAACGGGATGAGGACCGAACTCCGTCAAGGCTTTGACGTGCTTCATCGCTTCCACCTCCGAAAATCCTCGTTTTCCAGCCTGCTCAGCCGTGAGCGGCTGCGGCAAGCTCTGGTACTGGTAGTCATAAACCGCCCAAGACGAGTAGATCATCAAGCCGAAGAACAAGAGCCACGTGGAACCTGATCGTCTAGCAGTTATCGGTCCCATACTGCTCCGTTTTTTCTCTTCAGCCGCATCGCTTCGTTCTCGATCACTCTCCGGCGGCCCCCGTTTAGCCGACGAAGTGGCCTGCTGCCTTCGCCCCATTAAGAAGGCGGGAAATCGCAACAAAGGATAAGAAGAGACGAGAAAAGACGGTTACAACGAGAGCGCGACGCAAACCAATCTCCGTGAGTCGCAGTACAGAGAATTACGGCTCGTAGAAGCTGAAGGAACAGTACAGAGGGTTGACTTAGCTAAAATGACGTCATTTTTTTGAATAGATTAAAAATAAATGAAAAAGTTAGTAGCACGATGTCGTTTTGTAAAATCTGAAATCTTATTTAGATTCAGGTATGAGATGAAGCGAGCCCAGCCCAAAATAGTCTTGACTTTATCCAAAAATAATAATATTTGAGTGGAGCCCAACCCAACTAGGCCTGAGGTGAGTTCGACCTGACAGGATCATGGAAAGGCCCGAGCCCAACAGGCCTAAGGTGAGCCCTATCAGCTAGGTTTGATTTATTATTTTAAAAAATAATTAAAATGACATTATTTTTAACAAAATGATGACCACTTGATCAGGTCTCAATTATCATGCCTAGAACTGCGAGCTTTAGACTTTAGCCTCTGTTTGATTAGGCTTATAACAGTAGAGCTTTTATCAATAGAATTTTTTCTGTAGAGCTTTTCTAAGAAGAACTTTTCTAAGAAATCAGTTGATTGTTTGGTTGTCATTTAAAAAAAACTTTTTTTAAAGAGTTTTATACAATAAACTGTTTGGCAACATAAAAATAAAAAGAACTTTTAATTTTAACTATGTTTTATTTTGTAAAAAAAAATTATGCATATAAATATTATTTAAAGTATATTAAACAATATGTAAAACACAATATATTAATTATTATATAATTTTAAACCATATGAAACATAAATGAAAATATATCTACCCAAATATTTTCATAGAAGAAGAAGAGGGGAAGCCGTCGGTTTTAGAGAGAGGGGGAGAAGAGGAATTAGGGTTTTTGCAAGATCTGGAGATTTAAGCGATTCCAAGTAAGTTTGATTCGTTTCTTTGCTTTAGATTAGTTGATTGTAGCTTGTTTAATGTGATTTAGAGCTTAAAACAAGGATTAAATGAGTTGGATTGAAAATCAGTG
>JANZXV010214725.1:0-16197 GCA_027576455.1 Erythroxylum roigii | reverse complement strand
AGGAAGATCCATCTTACATAGCATAGTTCTTGCCATCTCCTGAATCGTCCTGTTCTTCCTTTCAATAACTCCATTTTGTTGTAGAGTTCTAGGAGCAGAGAAATTGTGGAAAATTCCATTTTCCTCACAAAATATTCTAAACTTCTCATTTTCAAACTCACCACCATGATCACTTATAATACTAGCAATAGACATTCCTTTTTCATTCTATAACTTTTTGGAAAGCACTTTAAAACACTTAAAAGACTCATCTTTATGTGATAAAAACAATATCCAACAAAATCTAGTGAAATCATCAACAATAACAAGACCATACTTCTTTCAGCCAAGACTTAATGTCCTAGTTGGACCAAATAAATCCATATGTAACAACTCTAGGGGTCTAGATGAAGTTACAATATTTTTAGAAGAAAAGGATGTTTTAACCTGTTTTCCTTTCTGACAACTTTCATAAAAGAAATCCTTGTTAAAACTTACTTTTGGTAATCCTCTTACCAAATCATTTTTAATCAACTTGGAAATATGTTTAAAACTAACATGACCTAGCTTTTTTATGCCAAATCAGTTTTTCTTCATCTGTTGATATAAAACAAGAAATATTTTGACTTTACAAATCTTCTAAATTAATCTTATAAAGATTGTTTCGTCCTTTGGCAGAAAAGAATATGGAATCATCCTTATTTTTGACTACACAAGAATTTTGATTAAAGGATACTTCAAAACTAGAATCACGTAATTGACTTACACTAATCAAATTATGTTTTAAACCATCAACTAGCAGAACATTATCAATAGATGCAAAGGAATCTTTACCGATTTTACCGATTTCAATTATTTTGCTTTGCTGGTTGTCTCCAAAAGTCACTGACCCTCCCTTCTTATCTTGAAGATCTAGGAACATAGACCTTCTTCCCTTCATATGTCGCGAGCATCCACTGTCCAAATACCATTGGTGTCGGTTACTTTTTCCAAGGAAGGAGATCTGTAGTAGATGTTATGTTTTTCTTAGGTACCCAAATTTTCTTGGGTACTTTGGGGTTAGTCTTATAATAATTCATAGAATGATAATAAGATGACTGGTGATTTTTCTTTATGTAAGGAACAAAAAAAATTTTGTATCGAGTATCGCTTTTAGTAAACCCTTAACTACTCTTATCATTAGGGTGTCTATATCTTCCAGTCATGTCATTCATCTTTTCGTACTTTCAGTAAAAGTTGATAGATCTACTGAAAGAGTACTAATTCTTTGTTTCAGCTGACTATCTATAGTAACTTTTCTCTTCATATCGTCTGTTTGTTTCTTAAGGCAGACTTTTTCTCTCTAACACTTGCGTGCTCTTCAAGTTTTCTACAAAATTTTTCTTTAACGATCTATACTGCTTTAGTATAGCATGTGAATCTTCTAACAATTCTACATATGCATCTTGTAGTTCATTAAAATTAGAGGTTACCTCCTCGTCACCTTCTTTTTCGGCTACCAAGCATAAATTTGCTTGAACTAATGCTTCTGAATCAGAATCAGATTCGGACGAATCCAAATCTTCCCACATTACCATTATGCTCTTCTTATTTTCTTTACTTTTCTTCGATTTTCTTCTCGGCAACGTACATTCAGACTTGTAGTGTCTTGGTTTGTTGCACTCATAGCAAATGACAGATGTCTTCTCGTTCTTGACTTCGTCTTTACTGTTTTTCTTAAAAGAAAACTCTTTATTTCCTTTTGCTTTCTTCTTCCACATTCTTCTGATCTTTCTCTAAATGAAAGATAATTCTTCATCATCTTCATTTGAATCTTGTTCGGATTCCCTAGTATCATCATCCTTGATTTCTTTAATCTTTAGTGCTTTTGATGATGAACTTCTCTTTTTCTGAGTCTTGTGATTTTTCTATCCGGCCTTTAATGCTATAGATTTGTCCCGTCTGGGTTTATCTTCTGCATCAAGCTCCACTTCGTGTATCTTTAAAGAACCAAGCAATTCTTCAAGCTTTAATATACTCAAGTCCTTGGCTTCTTGTACTGCAGTGACTTTGGGTCTACATCTTTTAGGTAGACTTCTGAGAATCTTTCTGACATGATCTTGATTATCGTAGATTCTAATAAGAGCTTTAAGTTCATTAACGATAGTTTGAAATCGTCCAAACATCTGATCAATTGACTCATCTTCCTTCATCCTAAACAGCTCATACTAGTGTATAAGAATACTTATCTTGGACTATTTCACCTAGTTTGTGCCTTCATGTGTGATGGATAGAGTGTCCCACGTCTCCTTTGCAGTGTCGCATCCATGAACTTTATCGTATTCACTTCTACTTAAGACACAACTCAGAAAGACCTTGGCCTTTGAGTTTAGTTGAAATCTAGATTTTTTATCGGCTGACCATCTAATACGAGGAATGACATTTCCTTCATCATCCATCAGTATGTATGGTCCATTCTCGATGATGTCCCAAAGATCAATGTGTATGGATTCTATGAAGAGTCGCATCCTGTCCTTCTAATAATGATAATCCTCACCATTGAAGGCAGGAGGTCTTGTGACGGAGGTGCCATTAGCTATAAAAACATGTGATTCAGCTATGGATCTTTGTCCTCACTTTGTAACGGTGGTTCTTGGAAACTGACCTCTGATACCAACTGAAGTAAATCACTTGTTATTATAGAATGCAAGTACAATATACAAAATGCACAAGAAGGGGGGGTTGAATTGTGTATCCTTTTCATGAATACAAACCCCTTTGATATTTCTTTGAAAATGAACTTTTTCAAACTCTTAAATGAATTTAAAAAATGTTTATTCGAAAATATCTACATAGTTAAATCTCAAATAACTTCTATATACTTGTTTAAGAATAATAGAAATTAAAGTAGAGAGTTAGAAGATGGACACGATGATTTTATCCTAGTTCACCCCAAATCTTGGGCTACGTTCAGTCCTTAGAGTTCGTCTGAGTTTTCACTAAACTTCTCCAAGTTACAAGTATTATTTCCCTCTCAAAGCCTCTTTAGGTCTCTTACACAAAGTATTATTTTCGCTCTCTTATCCTCTTTAGGCTCTCAGCTTTTCCTTTCTCTCACTAGAAAGATATTGAGCTTTTTGTTACAGTAAAGATTGCTATCGTGTTTTGCACAACGAATACAGAATTTTGCTAAAGTTGAAAGATCAAAGTACTAAAAACTCAAAAACTAGTTCAATCTTAGACTACGACTAATATTTATAGCCTTTGTCTCCAACTGCTTCTTGATAACTACTTCTTGTTTCTTGTAGAAACCGTTATTCAGTTGAATTCTGTAACTAACTCCAACTGACTAACCATCTGATGTACTATCGTATCTTCGTCTTTGTATCCTCAACTGTCCTCGCTTTCAACCTTATTCGACAATGTTTATTATTTACCAATCCAGTTATTTTTAAATAAGATCAATTAGTATTGAGCTAAATAATAGGGCCCAATGGCGGAAAGTTTAGTGCCTCAAATTATAGGGTCTCCACTACTCATGAAGTATGGACAAAAATTAAAGAGTACATTGCTTCTGCTTCCAAAGAACAATTCCACACTCCCAAATCCAATTTTTTCAAATTGACAAGTATTATTGAATACATATAGCGAGTGAAAGGCATGTATAATAAATTGGATGCTTTGTGTGGTCCAATTTCTGAAGATCATATAAATGGTTTAGGACTTTTCACTCATTCTTTTGAGACCCACCTTGATCTTGTCTCATTTTATGATGTTCATGGCTTAATTGTTCAGTTAAAAACTGCTAATATTGCAGCTGAATTTATAGTCAATGATGATGTTTTTCCTATCTATACGTTGATCGTGGTTCTAGGGGTCAAGGATGCTACAATTACAATGCCTCCAATAGGCCAAATGGTATTGGCTTATAACTGCATCAGTTTGTTTCTCCTTTGGGTCAAAATGATAACCCCCCAATTATTTTACTTATTATTATTCATGGCAAAGTCTCTCTCGTGTATCTCAATAGGATTAATGACAACTTACCAAACTTATTACAAAATTCTTGTCTACAAAGGGTTAAAAAGTGTTAAAGATTTTCATTAAATTTAGGTTGGACTCAAATGTTTTTAAATGTTCAAATAAAATTCAAAAGTTTGATAAACAATTCAAAAGTTTGATAAACATTTAAAAAGGCTCTTAAGTTAATATAAAATTAATCTTTACATGAAATTTTTTTGAACCACTATGTCATGAGACAATTAATCTGGCATAGTTTAAATTTCTTTCCATTCTTCATTTAGTATATCAAGCTCCAAGAATAATTCTTATCATTTCCAATTTTTACTTTTTTCTCCAATGAGCAATAATGTGTCTACTAGCGATGGCTCGTTAATAGGACAAGGTCATTTTACAATACATGTAAGCTACCTTTATGCTCAACTTCTCCAATAATAATTCAGCATGCATCTAAAAGTTTAAGGTCTTAACTTTTGAGCATATTTGTGCATAGAATTGCACCGCTTCAAAAGCACCTCAAGTATCTCTAGTTGGAACACAAATATGAAAGAGCATAAGTGTCCTAAATAAATCGTTACAAGGTGTTGAAATAGAAATAAACAATTTTTTCAAAAGAGGAGCAAATCGTCAAGAGGTGCTGAAATAGAAACAACATCTTAGGGTTAATGAAATTATTGGGTTTTTTAAAGTTAGAAAAATTGGATTTAAATGTTTATTAAATTTAGGCTTTAACGAAATTGGGAATTTTTCTTAATTTTTGATGGACCTCATGATATGTTAGATTAATTGTCTACATGGTACTAGGTCAAAAAAATAAAAATTTTCATGTAGGAAATTTTAATAGAGTAATTAATTTTATATTAACTTAAGGGGTCTTTTTAAACGTTTATCAAATGTTTAGGTTTTATTTGAATGTTCAAAATCATTTAGTTCTAACTTAAATTTCAATAAAATCATTGGGTCTTTTTTTACATCTTTGCTAATTCTTGCCTCAACTCCTCAATCCTAGTTATTGAACACTGATGTCATACATCATCTCACATATTTAGCTATCTATTTAAAGTCAAGATACTTGTCCATTTTCTCGTGTCGCTTTATCTCAATTTCTTTCTCACAATAATTGTTTCCAACTTGTAATTACTTACTTTCTATATCTTCTTTTCGTATCAAATTTGTCCTTGGTTATTTTGAAATCGAGGATATCCACATGGGGGCTTTGCTTTATGCAGGTCAAATTGGAATGACAGTGGTCCTTACCTTATGCTACTTGATCTGCCTCAAAGAAGAACATCTGTCATGTTCAAGCCAGTTTGTGTTTTCTCTCGGCTGAGTGTGTAAGGTAATGTTCGTTTAGTTAGGGAATCATGACTTGCCTCTTCTTATACCATTCATCAAGTTCTTGTTGACAATTTTATTATTTTTTCTTATAATAAATACAATGAATTATGTCATATTTGTAGCATTAATAATATTGATATTCACAAGATACCTTTTCTAGTTTTGAATTTTTAAGCATGGGTTCCTTTAGATTTGGTTTGATTTAATTTTTAGGGCCCCTCTCTTGTTTTCTTTCTATAATGACAATCAATAAATCACTGCTACACCTTATTTTACACCAATAACAAAATATTCTTGGAGTTTTTTTTTGTCCAAACCTAAAGTATTAAATGTTTTCTTCACATTGTTGAAATTTTATGGGTTGAATCCATTAGGTCTTCCTAAGCATATTTGGGTGGTGAATTTAAGAGATTCATACAATATCTTAATGATAATGGAATTTTGCAATATAACTCTTGCCCTTAAAAACTAGAATAAAATGGTTGCATATACACATTGTGGAAAGTGAGTACTATTAATTACAACATGCCTCTTTTCCCACTGAGATTGAATATTAGAAAGAAGCCTAGATTGGCCGCATAACACCTTTATAATAAAACATCATATTAAATGCTTTTCAAAACAAAACCAATTTGATGAATTGTGTGTTTCTTGGTGCATGTGTTAAGATGTTATATTGCAACTCGATCATATTCTTACATATTGTTGGGTTATAGTAATATAATTATTTAAAGGAATTCTTTATCTTTTGCAGACACGCACAGATAAACGCACACACACTCACACACACATGGGTAAAGTCCATGGAATAAATATACATTGCAAATAAAATTATGGTGAGTTCATAATTATGAGATTCATATTATATTTATGTATTATCCATAAATTGTTCTTAATCATTGTTTAATTAAGATTGGACACTAACAAAATGTAAAAAGACCAGCTAATTTTATATTTTTCTTAGAAAGGAAGTAGTTGATTTTATAGACTAAAGTATTAAGATACATAAATAAACGTATGGTGCTTATTAGAGAACATCTTCACTAAATTGACCCTATATGAAAATCCATTTGAAACATTACTTGTATATTTATGAAAATTCTCATTATGATGATTGTATAAGTGATCCTTTGGCTTGAGATGACCAAAATGTCTCATATAAGGATTGTTGTGTTTCAATATTATTTATAACATTTTCTAATCAAAGATAGCTCAGTAGGTAGTCATTCGATATTACATGAACTATATGGAAATAGTTAAGTAATCAATATAGGATTCATTACCTTAAAGTGATTAGAGAGAGTATTCCATTATTCTTAATTAGTATTGATTCGAAAATTCCTAGATAAAGTGGAATCACATAGAATCACATCTTGAAAATAATTTTCAAATTTTATTAGTTAAATCAATTGCTATTGATGGAGAACTAATGTGATTGGATTTAAATAGATTAGACACTATTTTCTTACTTTATATCTGTTTGGAACATTTTACGGAGAAAGAATTGATTTATACAAAAAATTAGTCAAAATCATTTTGACATTCTTAAATATTTGAGTGATCATGATGCATTGCTAGATTCCAATTTTTATTTATGAATATAAATTATTTAATTCAAGAATTAAAGATAAATTAAAGGAGTTTAATTTATCAAAGCTTTAATATAATTTAGGGTTATAATTTATGTCTATTATCAACATATTTGGGAGCCAAATAGGTCACATGCAAAGAATAAGTTGAAGAGAGAAAAGGTATTTTTAATCAAGTTGGACTTGATTGTAAAATTTAAGAAAATTTATATTTAAATATGTGATATTTAATAAATAAGAATCAAAATAAGGTATTGCATCTTATTTAGGAATCATTGATATTTAATTAGAATTAATTGTAATTCTAATTAAAGTTTAATTGAAAATTTTTAATTTCAATTAAATTAGTAGAATGTCTAAAACATATTATAAATAAGCTTAAGTTTTAAGGGAATCAACAACCCTCTCTATAATAATTGTAGAGTTCTCTCAAAATGTTAATAATTTAAGAGAAATGACAGGAAATAATCAAGCTTCAAAATAAGGTATGAATTATGGTTCATGTTTTATTATGATTTATGTATAATTTGTTTTATACAATTTAAATGATCTCGGCTTTCGAAAAATCATATAAAAGAATTTTATAATTATTTCACTGTGCGTGATATCGGATCCCCCTTCAATTTCTTAACAGTGGTGTCAATCAACCTTTAATTTTATAACTTAATTAATTTGTTTGATTATTATTGATTATAATTTTGAAATTGAATTGCAATAGTTTGAAAATTAAATCTAATTATTTTAACAATATGAAATCAAACCATTAAAAATCAAACATAGGCTTGACTATTAATTTGAGCAGTTTAAATTATAGAAATCTAGAATTAAGAATTATGGAAATTTGATTTTTAATTTCCAAAATCCCAAACTTCATGAAATGTGAAATTGTTCATAAACCTAAAAAGTTAGAATATTGAAGTCCTAGGAACCAAAATCTAGATCTGAAAAATCCAATTCACTGGAAACAAGTTGTGTCGTGTGAAGCATTAAGCATTGGTTGAGATCCAGAAAACTTCCGAGTATGCATGTGATGCGTTTATTGTTGGAGAAGCACGCTGGGGGCCTGAAAAATCTGAGTTGTTGGTAGCTGACGTTGGATACCCATTGCCAATAAATCTGGTGGTTGACCTGCGATTGTATCCTGCCGCTGGTGGCTGGCCTCGAATTGGTTATTGAAGTTCTGGGTTTTGGCGCTATGCGATTGTTGGCCAATTGTTATTGAAGTTATCGTGCGTAATATTTTGCTAGCAAAATGTGTTCTTGTCAGTCGAAGCAAGCGACAGTAGGTGGCTCGTTAGATAAGGGAGATGGCAGCGACTTAGGTAGCAATAGCTATTGCGTCTCATTGCCTTCTAACCTAGTGAAGTCGCGCGAAGTGATGACTTATCGTGAGGAGTCCTGTTCAAGCGAGAAGGAGGTGATATAACCGGACCATGGAGAATTCTAGCAGGCGGTGACACAGGAAGCTCGCAGTGGGAGGAATACCACTGGCGGCTTCTGTGTAGATATCACGCTAGCAGTATCGTCAGGCAGTGACTGACTAGAAGGAGATGCGACTGAGTGGCGACTAGAGAAAGCTTCTTAAGGTGTGGAGGCACGCGTTGTCGTCGCCTATTAATTAAGGTTATACCTTCAGCCAGTCATGGGGGCAGCTTGAAGATATGTTATGGATTTTCCTTTAAAGCAGAGGGATGTTTGGACTTCGAGGTTATAATTATTAGTGGATTAAGCACAGTTTGGCAACATGGATAAGCTTTGAGAGTGTTTGGAAACTACAAGGTTAATGTAACCTAAATTGAGAATAAGGCTTATTTAGGAATATGATTAATGT
Organism: Erythroxylum roigii; assembly: GCA_027576455.1. Classification (NCBI taxonomy): domain Eukaryota; kingdom Viridiplantae; phylum Streptophyta; class Magnoliopsida; order Malpighiales; family Erythroxylaceae; genus Erythroxylum; species Erythroxylum roigii. The sequence continues at coordinate 7,461 of JANZXV010214725.1, read as the reverse complement.
GATCCTAATAAAATTATTTTTTAAACAAAAAATAATATATTGTAAACTTGAATAAATTAAATTCCTAAATCTAGATTTTAAAAAAGTTGTTTCTAAAATGAGAATGAAGTATTTTTAATTAGATTAAAATTAATTAATTAGACTACTTAAAATTAGGAAAACTATTTTTCTTAAATAATTAAGAAAGATGTTTCTTAATTAAATTTTAATTATTTCAATTTGATTGAAATAAATTAAATTTAAGGTTTTATTTTCTTTAGATATTATTATACAATTTATTTTAAAAAATATTTCTTTATTTATGAATAATATAATTTTCTTGTTTTATTAAAAAAGTATTTTTCTTAATTAAAATTGAAAAATGTTTTATTTATTAATTAAGGAAAATAGTTTTTTAATATAACAAGAAGATTATATTATTCATAAATATGTTTTTATTTATTTATTAAGGAAAATAGTTTAATATTTTAAATAATTTCTAACTTATTAAAGAAAGATTTTCTAATAAATTAAGAAATTTAATCTCTAAATAAATAATGAAAGGGCTTTTTAATTAAATTTAAAATAGTTTATTTAATTTTGAAAGTAGTTTCTTTTAATATTATAAAAAGGTTTTCTAATTAAGGAAAAATAATTTCTAATTGGATTAAAATGTTTTACTTACAAAATTTTAAAAAGGAATTTTTTCTATTAAATTAAGTCAGAAGCATAATTTATTGAAAATTATTTTCAAATAAAATTTTAATTAAAAAAGTTAAGATAATAAGAAAGAATTTCCAATTCAATTTGAAAATTGATTTCTAATTAAATTAAAATTCTCTTTGGAAAAGGAATTTAATTCATTTAGGAATCGATAAGTTTAAACTAATTTAATTTTTCCAAAGAGTTGGAAATATTATTTTAGATTATAAAGATCAATAATAAGAATCAAACAAAGCTTGAAATTTCTTGCATATAATTTGATTATATTGGCATGAGAAATTACATGCTTTATTTACATGTTTGATATATATATTAGGTGCATGTTAAATTATATGTTTTTTATATATTAAAACATAATATATATATATATATATATGTGTGTGATATTTTAAATGCAATTTTGTATTTAATGAGACATACAAAATTAAATCCCTTGTTAAAATATTAAGTTCACGTTGAGGATGTGCTTATTGCCTTCTTTTATTTAAGAATAAAACCATAGTTATGTTTATTGTAAGGTTTGTTGAGTGACTCAAGACCTGTTCAATTTGGATATATTGTATCTTAAATTAATAGGTCCTACTTAACTAAATTTGTATAATTTGAATGAATGACTAATGATCATATGAATTTAGAGGAAAGATTAGGAACAACATATAATATATGTTTTAGCATGAGTTGTCGCTTAATAGATCTAAGAGTCACAAAAGATATGATTAATAAGGATGTTATCTATCTAATTTAAGTTAAATTCATTTGTTGAGTGACTCAAGATTAACTAAATTTAAACGGGATCTGAACCTACTAGATAGATTGTATAAATCTTTCCAAATAGTAGTGAGGGATATTATTTTGATTAAAATAGAGGGAGTAACTGATAAATATAGATTACAATATGTTTTTCTACGTGTTTAAGTATGTTTTTAAGTATTTCGTAGATGATTATCGTATATATAGGCTTAGAATTGTGTTATTGTTATTGTTAGCGTTTGTATGCATTCTAAGTGTTTGACTGGTTTAGATCAAGAAATTGATCTTAATTTTATGTTTCAAGAGGTGATTGATATGATTGTAAGTGTATAAAAATAGGAAATTATAGAATGTAGAAAATTGTGGATGCATACAGCTAAGGCACAATTGTGCACCATGCATGATCGTAGAGAAGCTAACGAACGTGCATGGAGCCTTTGTAATGATCGTGACACCATGGACAATTGTGATAGAGAGGAACAAATCCTTTAGGTCACGATCATGACAAGTTGTCTTTCCAACTTGCGAGATTTTTCAACTTCTAAAATATCAAGGTTATTTCTGGAACCAAATTAAGCGAGAAAGCCTTAGAAATAACCCTAAAAGCCTCATGCACCATAAAAGGACAAGAAAAACAAGAAAAAGGGCAGTAGCCACTAAATCAAAAGAAGATTAAGAGGAGGTATCAAGTGAAGCTCCAAAAATTCCAAATTTCCATATCAAGACTCTAACTAATTTTTCTTTCTTTTTACCTTTATTTCATTGCCTTGTGATTGAGATGTCGAGTCTTACAATTTATATCCCTCAATTACTGTAAGCGCACGGGTCGTGAATTGTAGTATTTCAAGAGTCGATCATAAGAGAAGGGTAAACTAATCTAATCCTTGGTTATCTAAGGATTATAAAATTAATAAAATGAAATCAAGAATGAAACAAGAAAATAAGCACTGGAATTTGATTTTAGGAATTCAACTTAAGAAATTAACATAAAACAAGAATTGAATTTGAGCAACACAAAAGGTCACTATGGAAATTAATCAAGAGAAATGACCAAGTTATAAGAGAGGGGATTCTACCTATCATTAATGCTAACCTAGCCAATTAACTATTATTGTGGAGTCGATTCTAGACTATCGTAAGGGGAATTACTATCTCTTAAGTTATAGTCGTGCATCCTAAATCAATAACCCTAATTAAATTATGGAATTTGCAATATCTTAATTAACAAACGGCCCATAATTAAAATTGGATTGGAAGCTCTCTCTTAAACTACCTGGTCTAACACGAGATCTCTCTCCGTACAAAAAATGATATGATTAACTTCATAGTCTATTGGATCAACTAACACTCGTTAACCCCGTCATAATCCGAAACCACATCGGAGACATGAAAACTGCCGCACCCCAGGCTAAGGATACTCACAGTACCCTTAATTCGACTATGCAAGGCTAACTGAATATCCTTTGAAAACATTTGGACAGCACAACAGTTGTATTTTGAAAATCCCAAACCCAATTAAAATACTTGTAAATAAATTTTAAACGCACTTCTATATTCATATTTAAAATTCTACCATAACTTCTGGACTTTTAAGTCGACTCAAGAGAAATCTCAACAATAGTTAAAAAAAGGTTCATACATAAGGTCATTTACAAACTACAAGACAGTCAAGAGTTAATTTACAAAATCACAAAGCATATCAACATAACCAACTTAATAAAAAACAGTTTATGAGCCGCTATACAACAAAAGTACAAATAGAGACTACCCACATGCGGTAATACCTTGAAAATGTCAAAAGACTAGAGTTTCAAGCTCACCAAATTAACCTGCATGGTTGGAGAACGGAGGGGGTGAGTACACTATGTACTATGTGAGCAGGAAAAACATATATCGCAAACAGAACCCAATACACACTAAGACGATCTAGATAATCTAAGGACGGGTTTTTCATGCATCTAGCATGCACATAACCACCTATGAAGTGAACATACATGACATAGAAACACATAGGCCTAACTTATAACTCAACATACACTAGTTAGGAACCACATAGGCCTAGCCTATTAATCACTCATCTAGTGATCATAGGTTTCAGTTCCATTACACAAAACCAGAAAAACGTCACATGTATAAATCAAATCTCGTTAGGAAAACAAATTTCAGAATAGGCCAAAACAATCATTTGTGTCGCCTAGTCAGCCAAACTAGTGTGCACATCCATCGATTCCTGGTGTTGGCTCGACTTTCATCCGTCGGGAGTCCGAACTACAGTCGACAAGAACATCATAACCCTAGGTGATGACCTCGTTGATGACCAGACCTCTAGGTATGCAATCACCCGCAAGTCCCGTAGAAAGGTGTCGATAAGGGGACTCAACTTTTATGTACCAGCATCAAGGTTACGGGAGTTGCTTAATCTGTTATGCCTAGCACACGATTAGAGTTATAGCAAGATTCCATTTTATCGGTTGGACCAATAAATAAAAGCATGGTGCCTTACTTAATTTTAGTACTTAATATTTGTATATGATTTTTGTGATTGGCGAGGTAACGATTGGCCCCTTTTTCTCTGTTCTTCCCCTTTTTCTCTCCTTCTCTTCTCATTTTCGTTTTTCTCCCTCTGCTAACCTTATGGCCGGCCTTCACTCTCACTTATATTGCCTTTTTCATCCATTTTCTTTAGGAAATTCAAAGGAAGCAAACTAATCTATGTGTCACATTCCATTGGTCCATATGTCACCATTTTATTGGTTCATATGTTATCCTTATATTATTCCATATGTTACTATTCTATTAGTCCATGTGTCACTTACTATAGGCTCTATATGTCACTCATTTAAGCCTCCATATGTCACTACTTGTAAGGTTACAAATGTCACCAATTGTAAGGCTACACATGTCACCAATTACAAGGCTACATATGTCACCATTTGTAAAGCTACAAATGTCACCATTCTATTGCTCAATATGTCACAAGTCTAAAGTGCCATTTGTCACAAACTTAAAAGGACACTTGTCACAATTATACTCAAGCCACTTTTCATCCATTTAACTGAGCCATTTGTCACTTATTCCCAATGCCACATGTCACCATTTCATAGGCCTAATCAACCTAAATTCTTATATATCAATTTGTCTTGCTCTTTAACATTTTTCTTAGACTAGAAGCACATATCACCTCATCAATTACTTAATTGTAACAATAAACTCCCAATTCACTAATTTTAATCCATCAATTCATGTTATTAGTAAATCAAAATGCAAAACATTGGGAATGCACATTCATTTTTATTCCATACCCTGGAATATGTTAATTGAGTGCATATAATATCTTGCAATGTTTTCTAAATCATGATTCATATGTGTATACAAATATTATGCATGTGAATGAAATGCACCTCTTAAATGCTTAAATGAAATAACTCATGCGACTCATTCTAACAGTTTAATCTCTTAACAATTTTAGGAGGTAGGATATTACAAACCCAATTCAATCATTTTTATTCGGCTCAGCCTCTCGGTTTGTTACCGAAATATGCAAAAATTGAAGTTAATCACAACACCAATTAATAAAACACAAAATTGACTATATTGCAAGTAAATCAAAGAAAAATCTTGAAAGAAGAGTTAGAACATCGTCAACAATCCGATACCCATGATCATACAATCCATTTCAATCTTATACATTAAATGAACAAAAATGAATTAGAAAGGAAATAGAACTTAGATCGGACAATCCAGGATGGTAGTAGCATTGGGAGACCACTAATCCGGGAAGCAGCAGCCCTCTTCTTCTTCCTCTTCTTCTGCTCTCTGTCTCTTCTTTTCTCTCTCTTTTGAACTTCCCAAAAGTGGCAGAATGTAGAAGCTCCTTTAGGGTTTCATCATAATGCTTTTTATAGGCTTTTCTAATTTAGGCAACCCTAAGGATTTTTTCGGACCTGAAAGGTCTAAAAAGTCTCTCCAAAAACTCAAGTCAAGAAGTGTGTCCGCGTTTTTGTTGCACATTTTGCCTTCTGTGATGATAATAGCAAATAGGGCCTTGATTGTGGATCCTTTTACCTGCTTCTATTATGATCGTGGCTCTTTTCACCTGCTCCTTTTACCTACTTCTAGCCACGATCGTGGGCCTCTATTTTGGTTCAAGTTTCCTCTAAAACTCCTTTATTATTTGATATTAGCCCTAAAACACTAGCAAACTCATCAAGGGACCTGAAATACACAACATTGAAGCTCAAAAGCATGCTCTAACCTATAAAATACTTTAAACACAAATATTTAACAAACTAACACAATTCTAAACTAAACACACACTAAATAACCAAATTAATAAGTAAACACACACCAAATTACCTACTAAAACATGATGCAATCTACAACTATTAACATCCCCACACTTAAACTTTTGCGTGTCCTCAAGCAAAAACAAACAAGCAAAATAAAACAAGCAAAGCAGAATAAGTAAAACACAACATATACACAAATGTAATAATTAGGCAATGGCGTCAAACTTCACAAATCGAATTTAACTTCAAACACTATCCCTCAAGTTGTTTAACTTATTAACATGCGAAATCCACGTCTAAGTACCATGGACTAAATAAACAACTAATCCAGACTTTAATGTTAGGTTTATTCACCCCTATCACTTGCACATAAACATTGATCATTGTGCGGTCAATAAAAAAGTAACTATTCCTAAGTAATTTTTCATGAAAATTCAAGCTTTTTACAAAGATCGGTAGGCTTATTTAACAAAATACTATTTTTGTTGATTTTGGTTGACATGAACCTAGTCTTTTTATGCAAAGGAAAAAATTTGTGATGAATGTCGATCCGGTTACGCAACTAAGTCATATTTTTATTAAGCGACTTGGTTGGAATATCATTATAGCCTTTCTACACGAAGGCACACATTTGTGATGTGTGTCGACCTGGTTACTCAGCTACATCACATTCTCAACTGGCAACTAACTCTATTTATAACTCTAAGGCTAACGGAATAGTTAATTGCTTATGATTTACACGTTATTTATTTATTTATATATTTTTTATTTTTTAATAATTACCTATATCATTTCTTTAGCTAGTAATTCTCATGAAAAGGTACTAGTGATGCTATGTATTTGATTGGCCTAAAATTATAAATGAATGTGACAAATTACTAGGGTGAATAAACTAACATCGTATCCTAATTAACTTACATATTTAGCCAAAGTAACTTAGGTCACTAATTTCACAAGTTAATAAATCTTTGCAACCTAAAAGACTATGTTCGAAGTTAAACAGATTCCGTTCCTAGTCATTGATACATTCACACAAATCACATAATGCACCCTAAAACAAACTAATATGCAAAATTCACATTCAAAATAAAAGCATACAACACACGTCCCTCCCCACACTTGAACAATACATTGTCCTCATTGTGAGAATAACAAACAACAACACATAAGGTGAGAATAAAAGCACGTAAAGTAAAGCAAAACATAAGAACAAAATAAAGGCATAAATGAAAAGATAAGAGTTAAGAGCACAGAACTGTCATGGTGAAGGAGGTGGTGATGGCGATAGTGTTGAGACCAAATCCGCTTAATGCCCAAGATTGTTGTACTATCTTATAATTGCTTAAAGAGAGTAAAAGAGTTAGTAATCCCAAATCATTCCAAATCATGAATTTTTTTAAAAAAAATTGAAAACAAATCTAACTATGCACAAAATTAAAATCTAACTACTAAATGTACTAATTTATGGTCATTAGCTTAACCTTACTGTTAGTAATGTGCCCTAGGCCAATGGATATATATGATTCATGTATTAACATTATGACTTGTTAATAATATATTATGGGGTATTCTTTTATATATGCATGTATGTCTTTTATGTAATGTGATTTATGTTCCATGAATGGTATTAGGCTTATGTCATCAAGTATGTGACTTGATAGTAAAACCATAAGTATTATAACACTATTCTAAACTGTCCCTGGTCGATCGTTATTGGTGG
>JANZXV010213804.1:0-16215 GCA_027576455.1 Erythroxylum roigii | reverse complement strand
TCGGATTTTGACACATCGCGCTCGTCAACTAAACCGAAATATCCAACCCTAAAACACAATACAATAAACAGTAGCACAGGCTTTTCCATCAAATCATCCGCTTTATAACATGTTGACAAATCACGTCCAGTGTAAGTTTCAATCTATTCTACTCTAGCCATGTCTTCTTCTGTCTACGTCTCCTTTCATTCATTCTTCAAATTGCAATTCGGAAATTTTGGAAATCGAATTAGTGTACTGTAGATATTAAATATCTTATGATTTCAGAACAAAATTACGGGGACGGGAAGAGTTGACTTTTTGTGAAATAATGCAAAATGAACAGAGAATCGACGAAAAGAAGGAGAACAACAAAAAGAGGAGAGCTGTGTTTGATGTCTGAATCTGATGTGATGTTATGTACTTGTTTGTGTTTTCAGTTCCGTATTCAGAGTAGCGTGATATTTATTTTTGTTGCAGGCGGAGGTGGAGTGGAAACGGAAACGGAGACTGAATTAGTAATATCTGTTTTTTTTTTTTTGAAAACTAGTAATATCTGTTATTATAATTAATAACTAATTTTGTAAAATAGGTGAAAGTAATAGTAGAAAATAAACAAATAGTTAGGGGCTCGATAACCAAGAGATTAGCGTAAGGATTGCGCATGACGACAACATTATGTCAGCTTATCCACAGTCCCGCCGCCCTCCGCCTTCGACGCGTCGTAGTGCGAGTCAAGAAAGGGCTGTCCAAATGTTCTCTTGTCATCCACCGCCCCCCATCCCCATGTGCGCAGTACGCACCCCTTGCTTCCTGTCAGTCCAATTATTCCACATTATTATTCTTCCCCCTTGGATCTATAGAAACATACAATCAAAACAAAGATTTCCTTTAAATTCTATAAACCAACGAAATCAACTTTTTTTTTAAAAAAACTTTTAATACGATTACACTTAAATTAATTTATATCCAAATTATAAAGAAAATACGAAATTATAATGTTACGTATTATTAGACCTTTTCAATTTTTACGTACCAATAAGATTCATATTAGATATTGTTGTTGTCGAAGTTCTTATAATACGGTAAAACTAAAGCATATTTGTGTACTGTGAGTAGATTATTTATCAAAATAACAGATTAAAATTATAATTTGCAATGAGTAATTCTTACCTACAAGGCTGTATTTTATGGGCTGAATGCATCTGAAGCACGGCCTGATTGAGTCCATCATAGATTAACCAAGACCCAAGTCCATTTATGATGAAGCACCACATCGTTAGGTTATGAAAATTGGATTAATGTCATCAACAAAAAGTCAAATATTGGATTAATTTTTAATTTTATGAAAAGAAAACCAAATTCAACAAAAGCTGGAAAACGTTAGCTGTTAGATTTGATGCACTTTCATATTAAGTAAAATATTAACCATATAATAATTTGTAAACCACATTTTTAAATAAGTAATTTGATAAGTTTGCATAATATATTCGAATTAACTGATGTTTTTAAGTAGTAATGTATTTCCACTCTCAAGTCTCAATCAATTGTTTTCTAAAATTTTAATCGTTTTTTTTCTGATTCAATTGTTAATAATAACAATATATATTGACATTGATTTTAATATTCCATTTTCACTTTATGAATTTTAAATTTCTAAAACGCAGGTTTTTGTACTCCATAATTGATAGATGCAATAGGTTTCAATATCAAATTAAGGATCTTTATTGTATCAATTATAAATGAAATGGAGATCAAATTAGTTGAATGGGCAGTACATGTGCTTGTTTTGTTCTTCTTTTGTTTGTCACTACAACTTCGTGTTGTACTTCTGAACAGACTCAACGTTTTAGGGAATGGATGATTGTGGACAGACGTAAATGCCGTCCTTATGCCCCAAAAATTCAAAACTGATACAAGGCAACGCTACGCGGGATAATCAAAATAGATATCAAGCATTAAATGAGGAAAACATGGGAACAGATCACCTGTTCCATAATCGCTGTGCCAGTGCTGTTCCATTGTATCTGGTACATACATTTATATGGGACCCATAAAATATGTGGACCAGATACAATGGAACAACATTGGCACAGCAATTATAGAACAGGTGATTTCATTCCGGAAAACATAGAGCAAGAGTTGGACGCAACTTGGAGCATAAGGTTGAATCCTCAACCCAAAGGGCCCCCACACCCCGGCCCGACGAAGCAACTGGGAGGATGTAAATCAGGTACTCAGCGGCCTGCTAAGGGGGAGGTGAGCAACCCACAGACCTACAAGGAGCCCACCCTCAAAGCCCACAAGGAGCTCAAGAATGTTGCTCCCACACTGCAAACCGTGGGATTCGAACCTTGCACCTTGGAACAAATCTGCCCCTCCGGAATCAACTGAGCTACGCCCTGCGGGCAAGAGTTGGACGCAACTGAGTTCCATGTTAGGCGTGTCGATGTGGCAGGGCCTTCCTCCAGGCCAGTGTTGAGGCATCATAAGACAAGAGCGGTTGGTAATAAAAATAAACCCAATGTCAATTCCAAACTTAGTGTGGAACAGAGCAAAGCTGGGGCCCAGGCTCTATATATCTCGAATGATGCAAATAATGGCTGTGTTTGGATAGTAGCTGATCAGCTAAAAATTAGCTGGTTGATTAACATTTAGCTGGTTGACTCCTTCTAACAGCTAGTAGATGTGTTTGGTTATTAGTTGATTGGGTTGGCTGATTCAACCCAATCAGCTAAAACCAACAAGTTGCTAGGAAGCAGCGTTTGGGGTAATCAGCTGATTACCCCAAACCTATATGCCAAATTTGCCCACCGACGATTCTCCACTTACTGTCGTCTTCTCCACTGCGCCTGCTGCTCTGCCTCCACCGTGCCTCCGCCTGCTACTCGTCGTCTCCATCGCGCCTCCCCTGCCTGCTGATCTCCCTCTCCACCGGGCCCCCGCCTGCTACTCTCCCTCTCCACTGTGCCTGCTGATCTCCTTATCCACCGCGCCTCTACCTGCTACTCTCCCTCTCCACCCATTCCAAAAAATCCTACCCGACTTAACCAGTTGATGAAAATTGCAATTTTTTTTTTTTGTGTTCTTTGATTTGCCTTTTTTCTACTCCTGAATTGCATTTGTACCGATATTTTGGTTGTGTTGTGTCATGGAATTTATGAATGGTTTGAAAGCTGGAATTGTTAAAATCGATTATGGGTGTGAGGGCTGGGTTCAAAGTAGTTTAATTGATGAAACTCTTTGTAGTATGTTGCCACTTTACGAGAACAATTGGAATAACTGGGTGAGGATCTTATGAAGTTCTGATGGTTTTTGAGAATCTTATGAAGTTCCACTAATATGCTCAGTTCAGTTTGTTCATTCTCAACCTAAAATTCGAGTGCCCAGGGAGTCTCTTGCGGGGAGTTGTACGAGTGGAAACGTTTCTAATACAGATGAAAATAGTCGCTTTCCCCATTCTCCAGGCTTGCGAAGAAGAATCGTGTAAGTGGGTTAGTTATTTTTGGATGTTATGTGATTCATGGAAGATAGTGATTCTTAATCTTTTATCTGTATACTTTTTTTTGTTGGGATTGTTATTTGTTTCATTTGAAAATGTTTGGTTCATCAAACAGCCCAACCACAAATTTTGAAGATCGGACTCATGAGCCTGTTCAGGCTGATCCATCAGCACCTGTCAAATTGGATACTGCTGCAAAAGCACACATTGAAAAGCACAGGTGATCCACTTGTTACCTTGCTGTTACAAGGCGAGTAGCTGGAGCATCTCATAAGGTCATAGACGATGTTTTTGGCTATTTGTTTGAGTTGCTAGAGAAGTGATGCTCTTGTTTATCGTATCCGCTGATAAATTTACTTGCTTCTAATAGAGTGTACTTTTACTTTAATGTTACAAAGAATGGAAAAAGATTAACCTCCAGGCCAACTTGAGGACGTTAGTTGATTGATGATGAAACTAAGACTTCCCTCGGAGAAAATAAGAAATATGCCTAGGGATTGATGTAAAAACATACCTTGGAGTAGTTTAATCTAGCATCTAGCCCAAACAGGTAATCCGATTGTTTAATATCTTTCATTTTGGTTTATCAATGTTCGCTTGGGCCTTAATCTATTCTTAAAGGCATTCTATGGGATATTAATGAAATTTCAGAATGAAGCACTCCATGGAACCTTAATCAGCTTCAAGGGATATCGTTCAAACTTAGAACTCTTGATAAGCGTTGAACATTTGCAGCCCCATGAGTTATGCAAGTTGTTGTGCCTGTTACTTAAAGAGTTTACATGTGTGTGATCATCTGTTTGTCTCATCCTTCATCTGGTAAAGTTGAAATAATGCCGACCCCTTAGAAATCATTTAACCTGCTTAAGCTTAACCAGTGTTTGTCATTTTGCAATATTCTTCTTTTCTCAATTCTACTTCTCTGGTATGTTAGTTACAACAGTAAACGAGTAGTCTTCACACTGCAGTTCTTGAAATGATTTGGCGAAAGTTGAAAGCATTCAGAATGCAATTGGTTCACACATATTATTGCTGCTTCAAGGTCTTATTACCTTTTTTTCCCTCCCTTTTGTTGATGTAACAGAAAGCTTCAAGAGGATTTGACAGATGAAATGGTTGGGTTGGCAAGGCAACTCAAAGAGACTAGCCTCATGATGAGCCAGTCCGTGTAAAACACTGAAAGGGTATTATTTTCTCAAAGCTTTGGCAAAGACATCGAGTATTTTAACACATTGTAGTGTCAAGGATTGTGCATCATCTGGAATGGATTGCTTTGTGCTTAAAGTTGATTTTGACTATGATAATAGCTTTACTATTGGTTTTACTGGTTATAATATAATTCAGGCATCAGTGACCTTTGTTAGATAACAACATTATAGGTCTTGTGCATTGATAATCAATATGATTTCCGAGTTAAATTTTCTGAAGTTTCTCAAATAAATGGAGCCACATATTTCGTGGAGAAAGTAAGACATTTATTAACTTTGATTAGGCCATTGATGATATTCATAATTACCATCAAGAGGAATTCTTGAACACGACATTGCCAAATGGATTGCCTGTTCCTGAATTGGTTGATAAAAAGACTGTTCTATTACATTTTGGAGAGACTTTGATGCTTCTAATGGTTTATGCAATGAAAAAGGACTTTTCTGCAAGAATTTTGCAAATAATGTCATATATGCAGAAATATCAAGTGGCCACTACATTGGAAAACAAGTACCTAGAATTGAACATGACACTTTCAGTGATCAAGATATGTACGAATTATGATGATGATGGAACACCAATAATGCGCTTGAAAAAAAAGATCAAGTGGGAAAAAGATTGAAAGCACTTAAGATGTAAATTATTTAGATTAGGAATTTATAAACATATTTTTTAGTAATAATATTTAAACAAAATTTAAGATTATTATATTACAAGTTTTTAGTGAACATTTCTTTACATTACTGTAAGCATCTTATGTTTGTAGTTCATTTTTGCAATGACCTCTTATATCATAAGAATTGGTCTTAACTATGTGTCGATTGACATGCGTAACAGAAAACTAATTTGCTTAAGAACTCTCTTCTTTGATATTCTGCCCTGATGGTTTCGCCATTAAAATTTTGCAAAGTAAAGAATAGTCCTCTGAGTTGAGTACTTAAATGTAATTAGTCACAGAGCCAACTACAAAATCTGAGGTCAATACTCTTGCCTTTCGTTGGATTTCTATTGGAGAAGTAGAATTATTGGAAAGATGGAATTCATTACCTTTCCATTGTTCAAATTCTCCAATTTTAAATATTATTAGTTTTATCTATGTAGTTTGCTGATGTTTTCATTTAAAGGAGCCATCATGCTTATTATGCTATCACTGTGTTCTACGTCTTTCTTGTATTACATCTTCTTGGTTTACAGGCCATCCACCTTCATGGTCAATTGCTAAAATAAGAACTCATTTTATCTTTTTGGTGCAGTTTTAATTTTGCAAGTCCAAACTTAGTTAAACTGTGTTGGTGAGCCATGATGGACAATTTTGAATGACCAAGTACTTTATTGGGGCGAGAATCTAATTGTTCTTTGAGTGCAGATACTTGATTCAACAGAGAAGGCAGTTGAGCAAAGCTTGGCCAGCACTGGACATGCCAATGTACGGGCTGTGGAGGTATACTCGAAGACTTCCAAGACTACCTGCTTCACATGGCTCGTGATGTTTCTGATGACGTGCATTTTCATCATGGTTGTACTTCTAATTCGTGTCACTTGATGTGTTTCTTGAAGGAGCAAAAACTGATCCTGTCACATGTAAAGTTATAATCTTCAATGGAGAATGGATGCTATTAGTTTCCAATATTTTTGAAATGAAAACAGTGCATAATGAACTTTAAGGACTCAAGTTGATGAATAATGATGAAGTATTACCTGATTGATACATATGATCGATGGATAAGACTCTCAGTTCAGTTGCCTTAATTGTGTGAAATTATTTTTGATGGGTTTTGACTTTTGCTTGTGTTGTACATTATCATATTCTGTTTTACGATTGCTATGGATCAACAAGCATGATGAAGATATACTAAGATTTCATAAGAATTTGTTGGAGAATAGGAGTCCAAATGTAGTAAATATTTACCCCGAGCTCGTAATTTATGAACTATTGGAAAATGAAACCAGAACGTGCCCAGACGTCCTTCCTCTTTCTGCTTTGGAAACGCCTCGTATATGAGGATACATGTAGGAGGTACAGGACTATGATTTAATAAGCAAAGAGTTTCAGGCACATATGCTGTCTCCTGCTGTATAATCTCTCCAATTGATCTTTCAGATAACAAGCACTTTCGGTTATTTGGTTGATCTGTAGTTTTCCTTGCTTAAATAGACGATGTGCCATGCAAACAACTTCAGACACCAAAATATGTTTTAGGAAGTTGTCATACTTGCTCCTAATTTCAAATGCAATATATGCATTAGCATGGATAAAAAAAAGATTCGCTTAATCTTCATGTCTTTGTGCGAAATCTTGAAATGTAAACCAAAAGTGGTCCGAACCGACAAGGCAAAAAAAAAAAAAAGGAAAGAGGTGACAAGCTTTCGGATGAGCAGTCATTACACATTTGAACAGAGCCTCACTGGATAAGTTGAAATAATTCTTTAATATGCATTATCTGTTTCCTGAGTTCGCTGGCTATACTTGAATAATGAGCTTCTCGGTCCTATTAATTACTTCATGGTTCATACCAGTCTCTTGGTGTCACATTGCACCTCAAAGAACGAGAATCAGGAGATTTCTGCACCACAGAACAAGCCAACATACAGAGAGTATAGCCTTTCCTCTTAACACTATGATCTTAAGTAGCAATAATGGAGAATAATTAATAACTTGATAATGAGGTCTTATTTCCATGCATAATTCTTGCAGGTTTTCTCCTCGTGCATAATTATATGCGTGGCTGACATCTGAATTTGCATAATCTCCAAAGAAGTCTCATATTCCTTCTTCCGGAGACAGAAAGTCCTATAGTGCTTTATTATTTCGCTTGGTAAGAATAATACATAGTAGAGTTGTTATTTGTGATCATTTTCCTCAAGTTTTTAACATTTCTCTTTATCTTTTCATTCACTTTTCGAACAGATTGTTTTCTGTTATAAAAACTATCAAGAAATCTTAATATTCAAACCAAGGAATCACACTGCAATAATGACTATATTTGCCAAAAATTATGGAATAGTGCCTGGAAAAATGAAACAAACTGAACAAATCAAGCAAGTTTTTACAGGGTGGTACCAGCATCTGGGTCTCAATCTGTTCCCACAAACGCTAATGTACAAAGTAGCTTCATAAATAACAGTAACAATGGCTGAAAAGGGCCACATCATGAAGAGCACTTGTAATATAATTTATTGCCGCTGAAGAACCACGCCAGAATTTAGCACTCACATCCGGTTGACCTGGGTTGATGGCCGTTCCCAACATCAATGGTATCTGGCAAGTAACTTCATAATACAAAGAGTTCCGCAGGAAGTACAAAGACAAGAAATATCAGTATCATCTCAGATTCCAAGTGTGCAGGTGTTTGTGTGAATCTAAAAGTATGCCAATAAATAATTTTGGTTCAACTTGCAATTCAAGCTTTAGTATAATCAACAAAGAATCATGATCGACAACCTTTTCTAGCAGAAGTAATTAATCAAAAAGCAAAAAAATTGCACTTGCATGCCGATAATATGTTTAGTTTTCTTACATCTCTTCCTCTTCACCACTCTTCAAAGCATTCTTAGCTATGCATTGAAAAGCTTCCTCCACATTCACGCCTTCCTTGGCAGAAGTCTCAAAGTATGGGATATTTCCCTTCGAGGCACACCAAGCCCGTGCTTTTTTCTCTGAAACCTGAAATATTAAAGCTGCAATGTAAAAACTGGGAAATACAAAGAAGACATATATGCATCTGGTTATGTATGGAACAGAGATGCAGAAAGGTGCAAACCCAATAAGATACATACCACTCTACTGTTTCCGCCATCCACATCAATCTTGTTTCCAAGAACAACAAATGGAAAATTCTCTGGATCAGAAGGACTTGCCTTCAGATGGTTCATTAAAAGGAATTTGTTAGCCATGTGTAGGATGTGCTTTTCAGTAAAATATGCAGGTGGCATCACATACCTGAATAAGGAATTCTTCCCTCCAGTTGTTAAGATTGTCAAATGATTTCATAGAATTAACATCATACACAAGAACACAGCAGTCAGCACCTCGATAGAAGGCAACACCAAGACTCTGGAACCTTTCCTGGCCAGCAGTATCCCATATCTGCCATAATAAGAAAAACACTAAATCTAGATACCCAGCAAATGATCCAGAAACATTGTTGGAAAATGGAAAAGAAAATCCAGGAAAATTATCTCAGAATCAAATGTCCCCAGCAGCATCCAAAAACTTTTGATGCCAGCAAATTGGGCACGAAGATAATGTTACAACAATAAAAACAAAATTTCATTTCTGACTTTAAAAAATTTATAACTCAAAGAATTTCCACCACAAATTTCTTAAAGCAACCAACTTTCAATGATACTCATTTACCTCATAAGTCAGGCCAAAACTTTAACAAGATATGATGCGTGGAGACCTCACTGTACATTTGGATTGAATGTATGAACTAACACTAACTATGATCTGGTTGGCAATTTTACTACATAGTCACTTTCCAGGAACCAAATTGTGAACTAGCCTTCAATTTTATTTCTCAGTCAATTCAATCAGGTGTCAGACAAATACTCCCAAAGAATTGAACTCATTCATGTTTTGTAATTTCAAACAACAGGATGAAAATGTAATAAATTTCAATCAAGCAAGGCGGGAAACGATGAAGAATTGCAGCAATTAAGAATCATTGTAAACCAAGATGCGATCCATGTGTTCATTGGTAATCACATAAATCGTAAATAAAATGACAACATAAATTATATAGCTGAAATAGAAGGGCAGTCATGAAGAATGATAAAATTACTAAAATCATCAAAGCTAAAAATTTAGTGGGAGCTCTTGACAAGGAACATGCCTGTATTATCATAACAAGGCCAAAAACAATTAGTTTTCTACAATGGTAGGGTGAACTGACAGGCATCTCTTTCTCTCCAAAGAGTAGGTGGGAGTGCCTTTGCTCAAGTTGCTGGCAACTTCAAAGTAAACTTTCCTACAAAAACTGTCAAAGCCTCATATTTGCTAATGCACTTAACTCCCACTAAGAGATGTTTCAATTGTTAGAAATGATTGAAAAGAACCCATGTCTTTTTTTATTTCATCGTCTACTGGTATCTTCCACTTATGCTAGAGTAATGTAGTGAGCACAACTTTGTCACCAACCAAAGAAAACAAAAAAGAGGGAAAAAAAAACCGAGGAGTCATCTACCACAACTCTCAACGCCAATAATTGAATCCAAGACACAAAGAATCTCTTAAAACACAAAATCAATCACAAACTAGTCCAATCAGTGTCACTACAAACCTGCAAAGTAAAGAGCCTATCTTCAAACTGAACTTCCTTAGTCAAGAAATCAGCCCCAATCGTTGCCTTGTACTGGTTGCTGAACTTCTTATTCACGTATCTGCAAATCAAACAAGTCAAGAACAACAATTCCAGACCAAAACCCTAACAATAAACAACGAACACTCAACACTACACTACATAGTTCTTACTGATTCATCAACGAGGTCTTCCCAACCCTGTACAATTCACATAAAAAGAACCCAAACTATGTCAATTCACTATCCCAAAAATTACTTAAGAAAGGAACACCAAAAGCACAGAATCAAAACGCAACACTTCAAATCACACATAATATCAATAAGATTACTGAATGAGATCAACAGCCGAAACCAAATTCGGATCCAAAAAGTAGCCGATCTGGAAAGATCCGACAAATAAACCCGAAACACCAAAATTCAATAACCCTAAAAGACTTTCTAGTACAAGTTACAGACCCGCTGTCGCCGAGAATGATGACCTTCAAAAGAGTCCGCCTACGGGAAGGCATGACTAACTTGTCGATCCGTGGCGCATGATCTGATTGGTGAATAGGGAGTTGGTGAGTTCTGATAATATATTCTACCGCCTACAAGAACACTCCTAAGCCCTCGGTGTTTATACAAAAAGATGTTTTTCTATTTCTATTGTTTTTAGGTACACTGTTTTATTTAAGCTATTAAGAATTTGGAGGTCTCTTGGTGATGGAAAGCTGGAGCTGACCTGTAACATTCCGGAGTGACGGTGCTGTGACATAGTTTTGATTGCTTGACTTTTTTTTTTTTTAAGTAAATAAAAGAGTTAACAACTAGCTAGAGCAAATAACAAGGTTAATGTGCCGAGTGCGACTAACACTCATGCGATCATCATTGAGAGTTCGTCCTATAACATCTGGAGGCTGTTGAAAAACCACCATACCCAAAGACACCTCAGGTCTGATCCGAGCCATAGCATCAGCTGTAGCGTTTCCCTCTCTAAAAATGTGATGAATCTTGACTTGCCAACTGCGTGACAGCAGCTCCCGAATGCTGCAGATGAGTGCATTGTTCGTACTCTCGTGAATATGGTTAGTGAGCCATTGAATCACCAACATGTTAGCACTCTCAACCTCGACCTTGTTGATGCCCATACTCCAAGCGAGTAAGACACCACCCGCAGCAGCAACCCCAGTCAATGGATCGGCGGCGCCATCCACATTCAGCTTGGTCCATCCCAACGCTGGAGGCTGCCAGTAGACCTGTATCAGAACAGCAGCAATCCTGCGCCCCGGTTTCAACCTTGTTAAGTTCTTTGGCATATTTTTCGTAGGCCATGACTACAAAGGTGAAAACCTGAAAAATAAAATACAAAGTCAAGTCTAAAAAAAAGGAGACAATAAAATGAGAAGTAAAATTTACCTTAGTAAGTTGTCGTTTAGCAAATATGCGAACGTGGTCAACTTGCATCTCTTTTATACTTTTTCTATACCTAGGGAGGACCATCCCAAAGTTAAACTCAAACCCATTTTTAACCTAACCAAAGATTGTAATAGTATTCTTCAAGTTAAGGTTGGGGAAAAATACTCTTCTTTCCCTACATATGTCTACTTTAAACAAGAAGGACAACTTGAAGAGCTGAATTCAAAAGTCAAGAAGGCATGGAGACAAGGTTACGTACAGTAGGAATAGTTGGCTTGATGACAATGACCTCATTGTTATTAGTTACCGTTTACTTCTTCATTCCTCTCTTTGGAAGATGATATTGGTAAGCTATTCTCCTTTGCTACCTTAACCCAAGCTAAGATCTTCAAAACGTTCATGTCTAACTATAACATAATATGGATATCAGAAAGATATATGTAAGCATTAAAGGGAAGGAATAAAGAAGAGATAATGAATTAAAAATTACTAAACCTTTTTGGATTTTTCACTTCATTGTCCATCCTTTTAAAGTTTTTTATTAAGTGTCTAAATTTTTAAAAAGATCAAATTGCTTAGTTCAAAATATTATCTTTATTAATATGTTATGAATATGACTGATGCAACATATGAAGATTGAAATTTAGAGTGATTATATGACTCTTTTTCTTCATCAACATAGTTTTTGAGTCCCTTATAATAAACACAATAGTGATTGTATATTTGAAATATAGTCACTTCACTAGTTCTAAAAATCATACAGGGAAGAAGTTATCATATAACTCATCTAAATGTCAGTTTTCACATACTCTACCAACTACATTAGTGAAATATTAATAGAGATAACTTTTAAAAATAAATTACCAACCTTTAAAAGTTTAGACAATTAAAAACTTTAAAATGTTTAAAACTAAAGAAAAATATTTAGAAAGGTTTAACACTTTGTAATTTTTTTTATCCCAATAAAGGAAAGAAACCTACACTAATGCCCATTTGAAACATTTGATACCATGCCTTGCGCTCAAGTTGTACCACTCATTATATGTCCCCATAGACCTATAAAATGCATGTACTTGAATAATTCAAGGTTAAGGGCACCTCTTTGATGTGATAGGCAACGTTGAACCCAACTAACAAAATTTAGGCTTGCGAATATAATTGATTGAGACTCAGGCCTACCGTGTTAACATCTTCTTAATAGTAGGATGGAGAGAAAATTGAAGACCACACTTAAAAGTGTCATAATAAAACAACTTTTTAAGATTGAAGCAACATACTCTTTCATCATCGTTAGGAAACATGATTAAGATCACCTTAGAGATGTGGAACTATTTCCTCATATTCTTGAATTTAATACCATACAACTTATTCAGGTGTAGCATACTTTAAAATTCTCGTTGAAGTCTCCAAGCTGAAATCTAATTGTGAGGTTTAGATGTAGAACCTATTACCAAACCTGATTGATCCAAGCTCATACAATACTTAGAAAGGGGGGATAATTCTTACTGAAACTTTAGTTTGTCTCGATTAAGCCTATCAAAAGAAACTCTAAGATATGTGAAGCTACAGATGGATGATTATAAGCAAATTATCAACCTATCTTCTGTATATATGTCTATTAAAAAATTAGAGATATGCAATTGAAGCAAGTTTCCACTCTATTGTAAGCAGGCCTATTAAAGAAAAGCCTAAGATGAGTTGTTGAAGATAGTTATCAATATGGAAAAAGCATAATGTTTTGGGTGACTTATCATTAGGTGTTTGTGTTATCTCACTTATATTTTTGTCTCCAATAAGCGCCTATAGATTTATTGTTGGCATTTTAAAAGCATTCTTGGATTACAATTTACCTACTCTTTGCAGACCTATAGTCTTAAGTGTTGATTGATTTATGAGTGATTTTAGGATGGTCTGAAGGGTACTTCAATTAAACTACCATCCTTATGGACTTAAGTATTAGAAGTCTCATTCTCGAGAACTAATGTTTTGATAAGAAATTAGAGAAAATAATACACACTTAATGAGTGTATGGATAGAGTTTGAGTTGAACTATAAGGCCTATTAATCTCTTACAGGTTTGCATACTCCAGACCCATGTAAGAGATCTAATTAATCAAGAAAGGTAAGTCAGATTAATGTAGGATTTAACTATGTAAGGAAGTAGAGTCCTAATCAATTCCCAGCAAATTTACTTAGAAGATGTTTTGTTTAACTATATTCAGAATAGTTAGATTCCAATTATACATCAAAGGGATTGTTAATAAAAGAAAGTCACCTTCTCATAGCCACTTTCATTAAGCATAATTGGTAATCTTCGTACATACTTATTATCTTTCAACTTTATTAGCTTGAGAATCAAAATGTCTCGACCGAAAATACCTCTAATCTATTAATAATTATTTTTACAAGGCTATCAAATTGACATCAGTCCACCAACACGAATTCAATTTACATCAGGATATATCATTTCCACATTCACTTTTCTTCAATTTCAAATAAAATTCATGGGGGAATAAATCAATAAACATGTTCTTTCTTAGAATTAAAAAAGCATGAGCTTAAGCTGACACACGTCTTAATAAAAGTATAACATTATATTGTGGACTATGATTTATACGATATCAATGAACGTATTTAACCTACCATAGATCTTTTAGAAGCATTATGATAAGTATTTCAAGAGTTATAAATGATTAACCATTGCTTTTCTGGAGGTAGGTCTCCTTTGAAAAATAACTTTAAGAATTTATACTAAAATCATCTTTGTAATTTTTTTAAAACCTTTTCGATTAGACATTATAAGTACATATTAGGCAGTACAGGGACTAGAAACTTGTCCAACGTGAATATCTCCTAATGTTCTTCAACTGTCAAAATTATTTTTGCAATATTGCAGTGATGAAGATTTAACTGGGGACATATCTTTAAGCTTATATGTCTTTTATTTTTTATACAAGGGAAAGAAAAAACAAAACGACTAGCGCGTAATGCTTAGACCCTTATAAAGGGTTCGATTGTACAGGGTTTCATTAAGGTCTCGGGAAAGGACATCCAAAATGCTCGGTGGTGGCTTCTGAAAGTTATGCGTGCCCGGTTCAGCGAAAAAGGCCAAATGGGCCAAGTGATCGGCACACTGCGCTGATTCCCTTCACGATGTGTATGCTAAAGTTGTACCTCCCATGCTTGTAGAATCAAGGCTCGGGTACCTGTCACAAAAAAAAAATTCCCAGTCAGATCACTGTGGGAAGAAGAAAGAATATTAATTACCTCCAGCGAGTCCGCTTCCACGATCACGCGCTTATACCCCTAATCTCAAGCCAACATGAGACCCGAATAGACCCCCCAGAGTTCGGCTAACAGAGGGTCGCCGATGCCAATATGTTGTAAAAAGCCGACACACCAGTGCCCCTGACAGTTTCTGATTATTCCGCCTGCGGAAGCTGTATTAGACCCCGGTCTCACGGCACCATCCGTATTAAGCTTGACTCATCCTTCAATAGGTTTAGTCCACCCGACTAAGGTACCCAAAGGTATTCCTAGGCCCTGAAAGACCCGATTTTCCATCGCACTGGCGCGGGTAATCCAACGAGTATAGTCCAGGACAACGGTGAACCCGGCGAGAGGCCAAACAAACCCCGACTCAAAAATGCTTTGATTACGCCATTTCCAAAAAAACCAACAGGCTACACCAAAAATCGTAGGCCACGCTGCCTGATCCAGTTGAACATTATGCCCAAGGTTTGTCCTGAGCCAGAGGCCCTCCTCTTGACTGAAGAAGTCCCCACCAACCACCTCTTGAGGAAATTTGTGCCAGAAGGATTTAACCCGAGAACAGTCCCGTAAAGCGTGTAAAATCGATTCCTCTTGGCCACAAAAATTACAACCATTCTCTATAATCAGATGGCGGACCACACGTTGCTTGTTGGTTAACAATTTCCCCTTAGCCACCAGCCAGAGAAAAGACCGGATGCACTGAGGACCGGCCCACTTCCATGTGGCTTCCCAAGACCCGTGAAAACCTAGTAACAATATGGGTACTTTTTCTTTTTTTCAAAACAAAAACGTGATAGTTTGATTATGTTAAGTTATTGCTGGTTGTAACAAAGTTCTTATGCACCCATTTCTTAGTCAGGGTTGTGTTGGACTTGGACTGCCTTCAAAAATAATTGAATATGACAGATGGAGATTGATTTTTTCCATGCTTTAAATGGGTCTAAAGGGATAAAGTAATTAAGATATTCAGAAACCAATTTAAGTAAAGACAAAATTATTAATATTCAATCAATAAATAACCCACATCTTACGTACAATAATCTATAAATGTGAAGAAGAGTAAACATAAGTTTTCATGCGTACTTCATATGGCTAAAGAATATTGGGCCTAGGGCATTTTTAGACAAAATATACTTTGAACAAGGATCTAGCCCAACTGCTTGTTGTTTTTTTCTTAAGCCGACTTTGAACACAAAAGTTGAACAAGTAAAATAAGAATAGTCAAAGTCCAAGTCTTTGTTTTGAAGTAATTGGCGTGCAAATTAGTTTCTTTTAGACCTTGCCTTTCCGTGAAGATTGGAGGACAAGAAACAATTTAGTATCTATGCCAAGCTTGACTTGGAACCAAGCCCAAATGCAAATTTGGTTAAAGATTCTTCTGTTTCTTCGATAACTTCAAAAAATAACTCATCTGTCTATCTATTATTGTACTTGTATATAGCTAATATTTCAGCAAATCCTATAAAAGAGCTCCTGTGATATACTTGATTATTCATCTGAGCTTTTATGTTTTTAATTCCTTCACCTTAACCCCTGTGTTTTTTATTATCATTCA
>JANZXV010209897.1:0-16285 GCA_027576455.1 Erythroxylum roigii | reverse complement strand
GAATTCCAAAACACGGAAAATGCGCAAAACACAGAAGTAGCGCAAAACTAAGAAGAAGCTCAAAAAACAGAAAATGCAAAAAACACAGAACAATTGCAAAACACATAAGAAGCGAAAAAATAAAAGAAGTTCAAATACACAGAAGAAGGGCAAAACGTAGAAGAAGCGAAAAACGCAGAAGAAGGGCAAAACACAGAAGAAGCCCAAAACACAGAAGAAGCGCAAAATACAGAAAAAGCACAAAACAAAGAAGATGCGCAAAACTCAGAAGAATCCCAAAACACAGATGAAGTGCAAAACAAAGAAGATGCACAAAACTCAGAAGAATCGCAAAACACAGAAGAAGTTCAAGACACAGAAGATGCGCAAAACACAGAACAAGGGTAGAATCACAGAAGTTGCGCAAAAGACAGAAGATGCACAAAAGACAGAAGATGCGCAAAACACAGAAGAAGCACAAAACTCGGAAGAAGCGTAAAACTCAGAAGATGCGAAAAACAAAGAAGAAGCGCAAAACACATAAGAAGTGCAAAACATAGAAGATACGCAAAACACAGAAGATGCGTAAAACACATAAGAAGCGCGAAACACAAAAGATACGTAAAACAAATAAGATGCCGAAAACACAGAAAAAGCGCAAAACACAAAATAATAGCGAAACACAGAAACACAGAAGATGCGCAAAACACAGAAGAAGCGCAAAATAAAGAAGATGCGCAAAACTCAGAAGAATCGCAAAACGCAGAAGATGTGCAAAACATAAAAGAAGGGTAGAAACACAGAATATGCACAAAAGACAGAAGATGCGCAAAAGACAGAAGATGCGCAAAAGACAGAAGATGTGCGAAACACAGAAGAAGCACAAAACTCAGAAGAAGGGCAAAACTTCACATGCAAAAAACAAAGAAGAAGTGCAAAACAGAGAAGAAGCGCAAAACACAAAAGAATAGCAAAACACAGAAGAGGCGCAAGACACAGAAGAAGGGAAAAACATAGAAGATGCGCAAAACACAGAAGAAGGGCTAAACGCAGAAGATGCGAGAAACACAGAAGATGCGCGAAACATAGAAGAAGCGGAGAAACATAGAGGAAGCGCAAAATACAGAAAAAGCGCAAAACACAGAAGAACCGCAAAACACAGAAGAAGCACAAAACACAGAAGAAGCGCAAACAACAGAAAATGCGCAAAACACAGAAGAAGCGCAAAAACAGAGAAGATGCGTAAAACACAGAAGATGTGAAAAACAGAGAAGATGTGCAAAACACAGAAGATGCGAAAAGCACAGAAGAAGCGCAAAACACTGAAAAAGCACAGAAACACAGAAGATGCGCAAAACACAGAAGAAGCGCAAAACACAGAAGATGCACAAAACACAAAAAGAATGCCAAAACCCAGAAGAAGCGCAAAACACAGAAGATGCGCAAAACATAGAAGATTCGCCAAACACAGGAGAAGATCAAAAGACAGAAGAAGAGCAAAACAGAGAGGATCCGCAAAAAACAGAAGATGCTTAAAACACAAAAGAAGCGCAAAACACAAAAGATGCGCAAAACACTGAAGATGCGCAAAACACAGAAGATTCGCCAAACACAGAAGAAGATCAAAACACAAAAGAAGCGCAAAACACAGAAGATGCGCAAAACACAGAAGAAGCCCGAAGCACAGAAGATGCACAAAACACAGAAGATGTGCAAAACACAGAATATGCGCAAAGCACAGAAGAAGCGAAAAACACAGAATAAGCACATAAACACAAAAGATGCGCAAAACACAGAAGATGCACAAAACACAGAAGAATTCCAAAACACGGAAAATGCGCAAAACACAGAAGTAGCGCAAAACTAAGAAGAAGCTCAAAAAACAGAAAATGCGAAAAACACAGAACAATTGCAAAACACATAAGAAGCGCAAAAACAAAAGAAGTTCAAAAACACAAAAGAAGGGCAAAACGCTGAAGAAGCGAAAAACATAGAAGAAGGGCAAAACACAGAAGAAGCGCAAAATACAGAAAAAGTGCAAAACACAGACGAAGCGCAAAACTCAGAAGAAGCAGAGAAACACAGAAGAAGCACAGAAACACAGAAGATGCGCAAAACACAGATGAAGCGCAAAACAAAGAAGATGCGCAAAACTCAGAAGAATCGCAAAACATAGAAGAAGCGCAAAACACAAAAGAAGTTCAAGACACAGAAGATGCGCAAAACACAGAACAATGGTAGAATCACAGAAGTTGCGCAAAAGACAGAAGATGCACAAAAGACAGAAGATGCGCAAATCACAGAAGAAGCACAAAACTCAGAAGAAGCGCAAAACTCAGAAGATGCGAAAAACAAAGAGGAAGCGCAAAACACATAAGAAGTGCAAAACATAGAAGATACGCAAAATACAGAAGATGCGTAAAACACAAAAGAAGCGCGAAACACAAAAGATACGTAAAACACATAAGATGCTGAAAACACAGAAAAAGCGCAAAACAGAAAAGAATAGCGAAACAAAGAAACACAGAAGATGCGCAAAATAAAGAAGATGCGCAAAACTCAGAAGAATCGCAAAACACAGAAGATGCGCAAAACATAGAAGAAGGGTAGAAACACAGAATATGCACAAAAGACAGAAGATGCGCAAAAGACAGAAGATGCGCGAAACACAGAAGAAGCACAAAACTCAGAAGAAGGGCAAAACTCAGAACATGCAAAAAACAAAGAAGAACTGCAAAACACAGAAGATGCTCAAAACACAAAAGAATAGCAAAACACAGAAGAGGCGCAAGACACAGAAGAAGGGAAAAACATAGAAGATGCGCTAAACGCAGAAGATGCGAGAAACACAGAAGATGCGCGAAACACAGAAGAAGTGGAGAAACATAGAGGAAGCGCAAAATACAGAAGAACCGCAAAACACAGAAGAATCACAAAACATAGAAGAAGCGCAAACCACAGAAAATGCGCAAAACACAGAAAAAGCGTAAAAATAGAGAAGATGCGTAAAACACAGAAGATGTGCAAAACAGAGAAGATGCGCAAAGCACAGAAGATACGAAAAGCACAGAAGAAGCGCAAAACACTGAATAAGCACAGAAACACAGAAGATGCGCAAAACACAGAAGATGCACAAAACACAGAAAAAGCGCAAAAACAGAAGAAGCGCAAAACACAGAAGATGCGCAAAACACATAAGATTCGCTAAACACAGAAGAAGATCAAAACACAGAAGATCCGCAAAACACAGAAGATGCGCAAAACACAGAAGATGCAAAAAACAATGAAGATGCGCAAAGCACAGAAGATGCGAAAAACACAGAAGAAGCGCAAAACACAAAAGATGCGCAAAGCACAGAAGATACGCAAAACACAGAAGAAGCGCAAAGCACAGAAGATGCGCAAAGCACAGAAGATGCACAAAACATAGACGATTCGCAAAACATAGAATATGTCAAAGCACAGAAGAAGCGCAAAACACGGAATAAGCACATAAACACAAAAGATGCGCAAAACACAGAAGATACGCAAAACACAAAAGATGCACAAAACACAAAAGAATTCCAAAACACGGAAGATGCGCAAAACACGGAAGTAGTGGAAAACTCAGAAGAAGCTCAAAAAACAGAAAATGCAAAAAACACAGAACAGTTGCAAAACACATAAGAAGCGTAAAAATAAAAGAAGGGCAAAACACAGAAGAACGGTAAAACGCAGAAGAAGCGAAAAACAAAGAAGATTCGCAAAACACAGAAGAAGAGCAAAACACAAAAGAAGTCCAAAACACAGAAGAAGCGCAAAATACAGAAGTTGCGCAAAACACATAATAAGTGCAAAACACAGAAGAAGCCCAAAACAAAGAAGAAGTGCAAAATACAGAAAAAGCGCAAGACACAGAAGAAGCGCAAAACTCAGAAGGAGAGGAGAAACACAGAAAAAGCACAGAAACACAGAAGATGCGCAAAACACAGAAGAAGCGCAAAACAAAGAAGATGCAGAAAACTCAGAAGAATCGCAAAACACGGAATAAGCGCAAAACACAGAAGACGTTCAAAACACAGAAGATGCGCAAAACATAGAAGAAGGGTAGAATTATAGAAGATGAACAAAAAAAAGAAGATGCGCAAAAGACAGAAGATGCGCAAAACACAAAAGAAGCACAAAACTCAGAAGAAGCGCAAAACTCAGAAGAAGTGCTAAACACAGAATATACGCAAAACACAGAAGATGCGTAAAACACATAAGAAGCGCAAAACACAGAAGAAGCGCTAAACACAGAATATACGCAAAACACAGAAGAAGCGCAAACCACATAAATTGCGCAAAACACAGAAAAAGCGCAAAAACAGAGAAGATGCGTAAAACATAGAAGGTGTGCAAAACAGAGAAGATGCGCAAAACACAGAAGATGCGAAAAGCACAGAAGAAGCGCGAAACACTGAATAAGCACAGAAACACAGAAGATGCGCCAAACACACAAGAAGCGCAAAACACAGGAGATGCACAAAACCCAGAAGAATGCCAAAACACAGAAGAAGCGCAAAACACAGAAGATGCGCAAAACACAGAAGATTCGCAAAACACAAAAGAAGTTCGGAACACAGAAGATACGTAAAACACAGAAGAAGGGTAGAAACACAGAAGATGCACAAAGGACCGAAGATGCGCAAAAGATAGAAGATGAGCAATACAAAGAAGAAGCACAAAACAAAGAAGAAGCGCAAAACACAAAATAAGCATAGAAATACAGAAGATGCGCAAAACACAGAAGATAGGCATAACACAGAAGAAGCGTAAAAAACAGAAGATGCACAAAACACATAAGAATGCCAAAACACAGAAGAAGCGCAAAGTACAGAAGATGCGCAAAACACAAAAGATGCGCTAAACGCAAAAGATGCGTGAAACACTGAAGATGCGTGAAACACAGAAGAAGTGGAGAAACACAGAAGAAGCGCAAAACACAGAAGAAGCACAAAACACAGAAGAAGTGCAAACCACAGAAAAATGCTCAAAACACTGAAGAAGCGCAAAAACATAGAAGATGCGCAAAACACAGAAGATGTGCAAAACACAGAAGATGCGCAAAACACAGAAGATGCGCAAAGCACAGAAGAAGCGCAAAACACAGGAACACAGAAGGTGCGCAAAACACAGAAGAAGCGCAAAAAACAAAAGATGCCCAAAACACTAAAGAATTCCAAAACACAGAAGAAGCGCAAAACACAAAAGATACGCAAAACACAGAAGATTTCCAAAACACAGAAGAATATCAAAACACAGAAGATGCGCAAAATACAGAAGATGCGCAAAACACAGAAAAAGCGCAAAACATCGATGTGAAAAACAATTAAGATGCGCAAAACACAGAAGATGCGCAAAACACTGAAGATGTGAAAAACAACGAAGATGCGCAAAACACAGAGGAAGCGCAAAGCACAGAAGATGCTCAAAACACAGAAGATGCGCAAAGCACAGAAGAAGCGCAAAACACAGAATAAGCACATAAACACAGAAGATGCGCAAAATACAAAAGATGCGCAAAACACAGAAGATGCACAAAACACAGAAGAATTCCAAAACACATAAGATGCACAAAACACAGAAGTAGCGCAAAACTCAGAACAAGCTCAAAAACCAGAAAATGCAAAAAACACATAACAATTGCAAAACACATAAGAAGCGCAATAATAAAAGAAGGGCAAAACATACAAAAAGGCAAAACGCAGAAGAAGCGAAAAACAAAGAAGATGCGCAAAACACAATAGAAGGGCAAAACACAGAAGAAGTCCAAAACACAGAAGAAGCGCAAAATACAGAAGAAGCGCAAAACACATAAGAGGCGCAAAACTCAGAAGAAGCGGAGAAACACAGAAGAAGCACAGAAACACAGAAGATGCGCAAAACACAGAAGAAGCGCAAAACTCAGAAGAA
This sequence comes from Erythroxylum roigii, assembly GCA_027576455.1. Taxonomy (NCBI): domain Eukaryota; kingdom Viridiplantae; phylum Streptophyta; class Magnoliopsida; order Malpighiales; family Erythroxylaceae; genus Erythroxylum; species Erythroxylum roigii. Next base: position 10,372 of record JANZXV010209897.1, on the reverse strand, counting down.
TCGCTAAACACAGAAGAAGCGCAAAACACCGAAGATGCGCAAAACACATAAGAAGTTCAAAACACAGAAGATGCGCAAAACACAGAAGAATGGTAGAAACACAGAAGATGCACAAAAGACAGAAGATGCTCAAAAGACAGAAGATGCGCAAAACACAAAAGAAGCACAAAACTCAGAAGAAGCGCAAATCTCAAAAGATGCGAAAAACAAAGAAGAAGTGCAAAACACAGAAGATACGCAAAACACAGAAGATGCGCCAAACACAGAAGATACTATAAACACAGAAGATGCCCAAAACACAGAAGAAGCGCAAAACACACAAGAATAGCAAAACACAGAAGAGGCGCAAAACACAGAAGAAGCGCAAACATAAAAGAAGCGCAAAACACAGAAGATGCGCCAAACACATAAGAAGCGCAAAACACAGAAGATACTATAAACACATAAGATGCCCAAACCACAGAAGAGGCGCAAAACACAGAAGAAGCACAAAACATAGAAGAAGCGCAAAACATAGAAGATGTGCAAAACGCAGAAGATGTGCAAAACGCAGAAGATGCGCGAAACACAGAAGAAGTGGAGAAACACAGAAGAAGCGCCAAATACAGATGAAGCACAAAACACAGAAGAAGCGCAAACCGCAGAAAATGCGCAAAACAGAGAAGAAGCGCAAAAACATAGAAGATGCGCCAAACACAGAAGTAGCACAAAACACAGAAGAAGCGCAAACCACAGAAAATGCGCAAAACACAGTAGAAGCGCAAAAACATGGAAGATGCGCAAAACACAGCAGAAGCGCAAAGCACAGAAGATGCACATAACACAGAATATTGCCAAAACACAGAAGAAGCGCAAAACACAGAAGAAGTTCAAACCACAAAAGATGCGCAAAACACAGAAGAAGGGTAGAAACACAGAAGAAACGCAAACCACAGAAAATGCGCAAAACAGAGAAGAAGCGCAAAAACATAGAAGATGCGCAAAACTCAAAAGATGTGCAAAACATAGAAGATGCGCAAAGCACAGAATAAGCGGATAACACATAAGATGCGCAAAACACAGAAGAAGCCCAAAACACAAAAGAAGCGCAGAACACAGAAAAAATGTCAAATATAGCAGAAGCAGAAAACACAGAAGAGGCGAAAAACATAGAAGAAGCGCAAAATAGAGAAAATGCGAAAGACAATGAAGATGCGTAAAACACAGAAGAAGCGCAAAACACAGAAGAAGCGCAAAATACAGAAAAAGTGTAAAACACAGAAGAAGTGAAAAGCACAGAAGAAGCGTAAAACATAGAAGAAGCGCAAACCACAGAAAATGCAGAAAACACAGAAGAAGCGCAAAAACAGAGAAGATGCATAAAACACAGATGATGGGCAAAACATAGAAGATGCGCAAAACACAGAAGATGCGCAAAGCACAGAAGAAGCGCAAAACACAAAATAAGCACAGAAACACAGAAGATGCGCAAAACACAGAAGATGCGCAAAACATAGAAGATGCACAAAACTCAAAATAATGTCAAAACACAGAAGAAGCGCAAAACACAGAAGAAGCGAAAAACTCAGAAGATGCCAAAAACAATAAAGATACGTAAAACACAGAAAAAACGCAAAACAAAGAAGAAGTGCAAAACACAGATGATGCGCAAAACACATAATAATCACAGAAACACAGAAGATGTGCAAAACACATAATAATCACTGAAACACAGAAGAAGTGCAAAACACAGAAGAAGGGCAAAACACAGAATAATCACAGAAACACAGAAGATGCGCAAAACGCAGAAGATGCACAAAACACAGAAGAATTCCAAAACACAGAAGAAGCACAAAACACAGAAGAAGCGCAAAAATACAGAAGAGGCGCAAAACACAGAAGAAGCGAAAAACAAACAAGATGCGCAAAACACAGAAGAAGCGCAAAACACAGAAGAAGCCCAAAACACAGAAGAAGCGCGAAATAGAGAAAAATCGCAAATTTAAGAAGAAGTGCAAAACACATAAGATACGCAAAACACATAAGATGCGCAAAACAAAGAAGATGCGTAAAACTCAGAAGAATCGCAAAACAGAGAAAAAGCGCAAAACATCTGATGCGGAAAACACAGAAGACGTTCAAAACACAGAAGATGCGCAAAACATAGAAGAAGGGTAGAAGCACAGAAGATGCACAAAGGACAGAAGATGCGCAAAAGACTGAAGATGCCCAAAACACAGAAGAAGCGCAAAACTCAGAAGATGCCAAAAACAATGAAGAAGCGTAAAGCACAAAAGATGTGCCAAACGCAGAAGATGCGAGAAACACAGAGGATGCGTGAAACACAGAAGAAGTGGAGAAACACCGAAGAAGCGCAAAATACAGAAGAAGCGCAAAACACATAAGAAGTGCAAACCACAGAAAATGCGCAAAACACTGAAGAAGCGCAAACACAGACAAGATTCGCAAAACACAGAAGATGCGCAAAACACTATAGATGCGCAAAGCACAGAAGAAGCGCAAAACACAGAATAATCACAGAAACACAGAGGATGCGCAAAACATAGAAGATGCACAAAACGCAGAAGAAGCGCAAAACACAAAAGATGCATAAAATACAGAAGAATGGCAAAACACAGAAGAAGCGCAAAACACAGAATATGCGCAAAACATAGAAGATTCGCAAAACACAGAAGAAGTTCAAAACACAGAAGATGCGCAAAACACATAAGAAGGGTAGAAACACAAAAGATGCACAAAAGACAGAAGATGCGCAAAAGACAGAAGATGCGCAAAACACAGAAGAAGCATAAAACCTAGAAGAAGCACAAAACTCTGAAGATCCGAAAAGCATAGAAGAAGCACAAAACACAGAAGAAGCGCAAAGCACAGAAGATGCGCAAAACACAAAAGATGCGCTAAACGCAGAAGATGCGAGAAACACAGAAGATGCGCGAAACACAGAAGAAGTAGAGAAACACAGAAGAAGCGCAAAATACAGAAAATGCACAAAACACAGAAGAAGCGCAAAACACAGAAGAAGCACAAAACACAGAAGAAGCGCAAACCACAGAAAATGCGCAAAACACAAAAGAAGCGCAAAAACATAGAAGATGCGCAAAACACAGAAGAAGCACAAAACGTAGAAGAAGTGGAAATCATAGAAAAAGGGGAGAAACACAGAACCAACACAAAAAATAGAAGAAACAAAAAAAACTAAAGATGCGAAAAATACAGAGGAAGAGCAAAACACAGAAGATCCGCAAAACACAGAAGATGCCCAATGCCCAGAAGATGCACAAAACATAAAAGAATTCCGAAACACGGAAGATGTGCAAAACTCAGAAGAAGCGCAAAAAACAGAAGAAGCTCAAAAAATAGAAAATGAGAAAAACATAGAAGAAGAGCAAAACTCAGAAGAAGCGCAAAACTCAGAAGAAGCGGAGAAACACAGAAGAATCTCAAAACATAGAAGAAGCGCAAAAACATAGAAGAAGCGCAAAAACATAGAAGATGCGCAAAACACAGAAGATGCGCAAATTACAGAATAAGCGGATAACACAGAAGATGCGAAAAACACAGAAGAAGCCCAAAACATAGAAAAAACGTCAAACACAGAAGAAGCGGAAAACACAGAAGAAGCGAAAAAAAGAGAAGAAGCGCAAAATACAGAAGATGCGAAAAACAATGAAGATGCGTAAAACACAGAAGAAGAGCAAAACACAGAAGATGCGCAAAATACAGAAAAAGTGCAAAATACAGAAGAAGCGCAAAACACAAAAGAAGCACAAAACACAGAAGAAGCGCAAACTACAGAAAATGCGAAAAACACAGAAGATGCACAAAACACAGAAAAAGCGCAAAACACAGAAGAAGCGCAAACCACAGAAAATGCGCAAAACACAGAAGAAGCGCAAAAACATAGAAGATGCGCAAAACATAGAAGATGTGCAAAACACAGAAGATGCGCAAAACACAGAAGATGCGCAAAACAAAGAATAAGCACAGAAACACAGAAGATGCGCAAAACACAGAAGAAGCGCAAAACACAAAAGATGCACAAAACACAAAAGAATGCCAAAACACAGAAGAAGCGCAAAATACAAAAGACGCTCAAAACACAGAAGATGCGAGAAACACAAAAGAGGCGCGAAATACAGAAGAAGTGGAGAAACACGGAAGAAGCTCAAAATACAGAAAAAGCGCAAAATATAGAAGAAGAGAAAAACACAGAAGAAGCACAAAACACAGAAGAAGTGCAAACCACAGAAAATGCGCAAAACACAGAAGAAGCGCAAAAGCATAGAAGATACGCAAAACACAGAAGATGTGCAAAACACAGAAGATGCGTGAAACACAGAAGATGCGCAAAGCACAAAAGAAGCGCAAAACACAGAAACACAGAAGATGCGCAAAACACAGAAGAAGCGCAAAACACAGAAGTAACGCAAAATGTAGAAGATTCGCAAAACACAGAGGAAGTTCAAAACAAAGAATATGCACAAAACATAGAAGAAGGGTAGAAACACAGAAGATGCTCAAAAGACAGAAGAAGCGTAAAACACAGAAGAGACACAAAACTCAGAAGAAGCGCAAAACTCAGAAGAAGCGCAAAAAACAGATGATGCGCAAAACGCAAAAGAAGCGTAAAGCACATAAGAAGCGCAAAACACAAATGATGCTCAAAACACAGAAGATGCGAAAAACACATAAGAAGCGTAAAACACAGAAGAAGCGCAAAATTCAGAAAATGCGAAAAACAAAGAAGATGCGCAAAACACAGAAGAAGTGGAAATCATAGAAAAAGGGGAGAAACACAGAAGAAGCACAGAACGTAGAAGAAACGCAAAACACAGAAGATGCGAAAAATACAGAAGAAGCGCAAAATACAGAAGAATGCCAAAACACAGAAGAAGCGCAAAACACAGAAGAAGCGCAAAACACAGAATATGCGCAAAACACAGAAGATCCGCAAAACACAGAAGAAGTTCAAAACACAGAAGATGCGCAAAACACAGAAGAAGGGTAGAAACACAAAAGATGCACAAAAGACAGAAGACGCGCAAAAGACAGAAGATGTGCAAAACACAGAAGAAGCACAAAACTAAGAAGAAGCGCAAAACACTGAAGATGCTAAAAGCAAAGAAGAAGCGCAAAACACAGAAGAAGCGCAAAGCACAGAAGATGCGCAAAACGCAAAAGATGCGCTAATCGCAGAAAATGCGAGAAACACCGAAGATGCACGAAACACAGAAGAAGTAGAGAAACACAGAAGAAGCGCAAAATACAGAAAAAGCGCAAAATACAAAAGAAGCGCAAAACACAGAAGAAGCACAAAACACAGAAGAAGTGCAAACCACAGAAAATGCGCAAAACGCAGAAGAAGAGCAAAAACATAGAAGATACGCAAAACACAGAGGAAGCGCAAAACGCAGAAGAAGCACAAAACACAGAAGAAGTGGAAATCATAGAAAAATGGGACAAACACAGAAGAAGCACAGAACATAGAAGAAACGAAAAACACAAAAGATGCGAAAAATACAGAAGAAGCGTAAAACACAGAAGATCCGCAAAACACAGAAGAAGCGCAAAACACAGAAGATGCCCAATGCCCAGATGATGCACAAAACACAGAAGAATTCCAAAACACGAAAGATGCGCAAAACACAGAAGAAGCGCAAAACACAGAAGAAGCTCAAAAAATAGAAAATGAGAAAAACACAGAAGAAGCGCAAAACAAATAAGAAGCGCAAAAACAAAAGAAGGGCAAAACACAGAAGAAGCGCAAAACACAGAAGATGCACAAAACACAGAAGAAGCGAAAACACAGAAAATGCGCAAAACACAGAAGAGGTGCAAAAACATAGAAGATGCGCAAAAGGCAGAAGATGTGCAAAACACAGAAGATGCGCAAAACACAGAAGATGCGCAAAGCACAGAACAAGCGCAAAACATAGAATAAGCACAGAAACACAGAAGATGCACAAAATAGAGATGATGCGCAAAACACAGAAGAAGGGTAGAAACACAGAAGATGCACAAAAGACAGAAGAAGTGCAAAACACAAAAGAGGCGTGAAATACAGAAGAAGTGGAGAAACACAGAAGAAGCTCAAAATACAGGAAAAGCGCAAAATACAGAAGAAGCGCAAAACACAGTAGAAGCATAAAACACAGAAGAAACGCAAAACACAGGAGAAGCGCAAAAACATAGAAGATGCGCAAAACACAGAAGATGCACAAAACATAGAAGATGCGCAAAACACAGAAGATGCGCAAAGCACAGAAGAAGCGCAAAACACAGAGTAAGCACAGAAACACAGAAGATACGCAAAACACAGATGATGCGCAAAACACAGAAGAAGCGCAAAACACAGAAGATGCACAAAGCACAAAAGAATGCCAAAACACAGAAGAAGCGCAAAACACAGAAGTAGCGCAAAACAAAGAAGATTCGCAAAACACAGAGGAAGTTCAAAACACAGAAGATAAAACGTAGAAGAAGAGTAGAAAGACAGAAGATGCGGAAAAGACAGAAGAAACGTAAAACACAGAAGAAACACAAAACTTAGAAGAAGCGCAAAACTCAGAAGAAGAGCAAAACACAGAAAAAGCGCAAAACACAAACGATGCACAAAACACAGAATATGCTCAAAACGCATAAGAAGCGTAAAACACAAAAGAAACGCAAAATTCAGAAAATGCGAAAAACAAAGAAGATGCGCAAAACACAGAAGATGCGCAAAACACAGAAGAATTGGAAATCATAGAAAAAGGGGAGAAACACAGAAGAAGCATAGAACGTAGAAGAAACGCAAAACACAGAAGATGCGAAAAATACAGAAGAAGCGCAAAACACAGAAGATCTGCAAAACACAGAAGATGCGCAAAACACAGAAGAAGCGCAAAACACAGAAGATACCCATTGCCCAGAGGATGCACAAAACACAGAAGAATTCCAAAACACGGAAGATGCGCAAAACACAGAAGAAGCGCAAAACACAGAAGAAGCTCAAAAAATAGAAAATGAGAAAAACATAGAAGAAGCGCAAAAAGAAAAGAAGGGCAAAACACAGAAGAACCCAAAACACAGAAGAAGCGCAAAAACATAGAAGATGCGCAAAACACAGATTTTGTGCAAAACACTGAAGATGCGCAAAACACAGAAGATGCGCAAAGCAAAGAAGAAGCGCAAAACACAAAATAAGCACAGAAACACAGAAGATGCGCAAAACACAGATGATGCACAAAAAACAGAAGAAGCGCAAAACACAGAAGATGCGCAAAACACAGAAGATTCGCAAAACATAGAAGATGCGCAAAACATAAAAGAAGGGTAGAAACACAGAAGATGCACAAAAGACAGAAGATGCGGAAAAGACTGAAGAAGCGTAAAAAACAGAAGAAGCACAACACTCAGAAGAAGCGAAAAACTCAGAATAAGCGCAAAACACAGAAAAAGCGCAAAACATAGAAGAAGCGCAAAACACAGAAGATGCGCAAGACATCGAAGATGTGGAAATCCTAGAAAAAATGGAGAAACAGAAGAAGCACAGAACATAGAAGAAACGCAAAACACACAAGATGCAAAAAAGATAGAAGAAGCGCAAAACACAGTCTGCGCAAAACATAGAAGAAGGGTAGAAACACAGAAGATGCACAAAAGATAGAAGAAGCGCAAAAGACAAAAGATGCGCAAAACACAGAAGAAGCACAAAACTCAGATGAAGCGCAAAACTCAAAAGATGCGAAAAACAAAGAAGAAGTGCAAAACACAGAAGATACGCCAAACACAGAAGCTGCGCCAAACACATAAGAAGCGTAAAACACAGAAGATACTATAAACACAGAAGATGCCCAAAACATAGAAGAAGCGTAAAACACAAAAGAGGCGCAAAACACAGAAGAAGCGCAAAACATAAAAGAAGCGCAAAACACAGAAGATGCGCTAAACGCAGAAGATGAGAGAAACACAAAAGATGCGCGAAACACAGAAGAAGTGGAGAAACACAGAAGAAGCGCAAAATACAGAAAAAGCGCAAAACACAGAAGATCCGCAAAACACAGAAGAAGCGCAAAACTCAGAAGAAGCGCAAAACACAAACGACGGGCAAAACACAGAAGATGCGCAAAACACAGAAGAAGTGGAAATCATAGAAAAAGGGGAGAAACAGAAGAAGCACAGAACATAGAAGAAACGCAAAACACAGAAGATGCGAAAAATACAGAAGAAGAGCAAAACAAAGAAGATCCGCAAAACACAGAAGATGGATAAAACACAGAAGAAGCGCAAAACACAAACGATGCCCAATATCCAGAAAATGTACAAAACACAGAAGAATTCCAAAACACGGAAGATGCGCAAAACACAGAAGAAGTGCAAAACACAGAAGAAGCTCAAAATATAGAAAATGAGAAAAACACAGAAGAAGCGCAAAAATAAAAGAAGGGCAAAACACAGAAGAAGTGCAAAACATAAAAGAAGGGTAGAAACACTGAAGATGTACAAAAGAAAGAAGATGCGGAAAAGACAGAAGAAGCGTAAAACACAGAAGAAGCACAAAACTTAGAAGAAGCGCAAAACATAAAAGAAGGGTAGAAACACAGAAGATGCACAAAAGATGCGGAAAAGACAGAAGAAGCGTAAAACACAGAAGAAGCACAAAATTCAGAAGAAGCGCAAAACTCAGAAGAAGCGCAAAACACAGAAGATGCACAAAACGCAAAAGAAGCGTAAAGCACAGAAAAAGCGCAAAATTGAGAAGATGCGAAAAACAAAGAAGAAGCGCAAAACACAGAAGATGTGCAAAACACAGAAGAAGCGCAAAACACAGAAGAAGTGGAAATCATAGAAGAAGGGGAGAAACAGAAGAAGCACAAAACATAGAAGAAACGCAAAACACAGAAGAAGCGCAAAACACAGAAGATGCGCAAAACATAGAAGAAGGGTAGAAACACAGAAGATGCACAAAAGATAGAAGATGCGCAAAAGACAAAAGATGCGCAAAACACAGAAGAAGCACAAAACTCAGATGAACCGCAAAACTTAGAAGATGCGAAAAACAAAGAAGAAGTGCAAAACACAGAAGATACGCAAAACACAGAAGATGCGCCAAACACATAAGAAGCACAAAGTACAGAAAAAGCGCAAAACACAGAAGATGCGCAATGCACAGAAGAACCGCAAACCTCAGAAGAAGCGCAAAACACAAACGATGCGCAAAACACATAAGAAGCGTAAAACACAGAAGAAGCATAAAATCTAGAAGATGCGAAAAACAAAGAATAAGCGCAAAACACAAAAGATGCGCAAAACACAGAAAAAGGGGAGAAACACAAAACACAGAAGAAGCACAGAACATAGAAGAAACGCAAAACACAGAAGATGCGAAAAATACAGAAGAAGCGGAAAACACAAAAGATCCATAAAACACAGAAGATGCGAAAAACACAGAATAAGCGCAAAACACAGAAAAAGCGCAAAACACAGAAGATGCCCAATGTCCAGAAGATGCACAAAACACAGAAGAATTCCAAAACACGGAAGATGCGCAAAACACAGAAGAAGCTCAAAAAATAGAAAATGAGAAAAACACAGAAGAAGCGCAAAACACATAAGAAGCGCAAAAACAAAAGAAGGGCAAAACACAGAAGAAGCAGAAAACATAGAAGAAGCACAAAACTCAGAAAAAGCGCAAAACACAGTAGAAGCGCAAAACACAGAAGATGCGCAAAACACAGAAGATGCGCAAACTCAGATGAAGCGCAAAACTCAAATGATGCGAAAAATAAAGAAGAAGTGCAAAACACAGAAGATGCGCCAAACACATAAGAAGCGCAAAACACAGAAGATACTATAAACACAGAAGATACCCAAAACATAGAATAAGCGCAAAACACAAAAGAATAGCAAAACACAGAAGAGGCTCAAAACACAGAAGAAGCGCAAAAATAGAAGAAACGCAAAACACAGAAGATGCGCTAAACGCAGAAGATGCGAGAAACACAGAAGATGTGCGAAACACAGAAGAAGTGGAGAAACACAGAAGAAGCGCAAAATACAGATAAAGCAAGCGCAAAACACAGAAGAAGCACAAAACACAGAAGAAGCGCAAACCACAGAAAATGCGCAAAACACAGTAGAAGCGCAAAAAAATAGAAGATGTGCAAAACACAGAAGAACCGCAAAACACAGAAGATGCACAAAACACAGAATAATGCCAAAAAACAGAAGAAGCGCAAAACACAGAAGAAGTTCAAACCACAGAAGATGCGCAAAACACAGAAGAAGGGTAGAAACACAGAAGATGCACCAACGACAGAAGATGCGCAAAAGACAGAAGATGCGCAAAACACAGAAGAAGCACAAAACTCAGAAGAAGCGCAAAACTCAG
>JANZXV010205992.1:0-16348 GCA_027576455.1 Erythroxylum roigii | reverse complement strand
TAGGCATATTTCTATTGATGATCCTCTAGCCCTCTAGGCACAGCTCCTTGATCGGATCAATTGCAGACGTCTCGCTTCCAGTAGCAGTGTAGGAGTTGGAGCTACAAGGGAACCTGAGGGCTGATGGAAACCTGATGTTGAGCAGGGGGAGCCAGTGATCAATCATCAGCTGAACAATCAAGTATGTGAAGACTCCTTATGCGCAGAAGTGTTACTTAGAACCCTAAGGAATCTTGAGGTTTCAGATTTACATCCTCTAGACTCTTAGGGTGTGGTCGTAGGAGTTTAGGATTAGTCTGTCTAAGCTGAAATACCTAATGTAATAAAAAGAGAGAGAGAGAGATGAAGCGAGTGTTCATTTTAGTGCTCTAAACATCATCTCCTTTATTGTTAAAGACGGGAAAATAAGGAATTCATGGGTTGATAGCGACATCGTTGGTAAAAAGAATTTTGATAGTTTCTGGTAACAAATGACCAAAAAAAAAGTAAGCATAATTCTTACAAGTTTCTCTTTGTAACAACTTGTTACAAAAATAGAGTGATAAAAATAAAGGAGACAGCTTGTAACCTTTTTTTTAATTTATAAATAGACTTTTCAATTCCTATTGTTTTTTTTATAGTTATGTTTAATTGGGTGTATTTTATTTCAAATTACAAAGTTAACACTTTTTAAACCCTACCAAACCAACAGAATTTTGACTATTGTTAAAGACGAGGTGGTAAATAGGAGACTCAGATCATGCTTATTTATCTCACCCCGTGCTGTCATATGAATAGACAAAACTGATTAATGCCTTCATCTAATCAAGGCCGTCCGATACACAAGACAGCAACACGTGGCCCCAGCTGGCCTGATGGAACATCCAACTGGGCCCGGATGAGGGGGCGGGGCCCCGCACGTCCAAGGACCTCGTGAACAAATACCGGTTGTTTGATCAACAACGTAACCACGTCAACGGCAAGAACAAATGTAGACCGCGTGATCAAAATCAAAACAACGCCAACGCGGCAATCATCGGTTCCCAAAAGAGAAGGAGGGTCAGATATCGGGAAAGAAGAGAAAATTGAAGGGCAAAAATGGGAAAGGAGTACACTAAAATAACAGCAGCCGAAAAGAACCATCCAAACAAAACCAACACACACAAACAAAGAGCAAGACATCTTCTGGCTTCCACATTTCCATTTTGCCCTTTAAAAGCCTCTCCTGTGGTTTCCTTTGCCTCTCTCTCTCTCTCTGTCGCTGAGCGCTTTGCTTCTCTCAATCTCATCGTCATATACTCTCCCTCTCTCCTTTCTCATTCTTTTATGTTCTCGATCCCTAAACTGTAAGTCTCTTCTTTCTTCCACCTCAAAAAGAATACATATTTTTTCCAGTCCTACCCCTCGATCTTCTTCTTATTTTCAGGATCCCTAATTTTTCTCTACTTCCTGTTCCTTCTTCTCTAAATCTGGGAAAATCCATTTCGTTTTTGATTTGATCTGTTCCTTTTATTTTCTTGATTTCGATATCCTTTTTTGACATGCAACTGATTTTTTAGATTTATTTTTTTTCCTTTTTTATCTTTTGAAACTTTCTGGTGAGGTTTTCTTTTTTCTTGATCAGTTATCTTGATCTGCGATATAGCTCCGGTGATGTGTAATCCATTTATCTGTCAGTGGTTGGGAAGTTGTTGCTGATTTGGGTTTAAGATGGGTATTCGGATTGTGATTTTGTGAGTGTGAGAGTATTGTTTTGACCTCCGATTTACAATTTTGTGGTGAGAGAGCTATGGCCTTTGACTCGATGTGATTGGGGATTTTTCTAGGTTTCTTATTTTAATCGTCATTAGTTGGTTATGGAATTTTGTTTTTATTTTTTCGTTTTTAATCGGTCTAATGTACGTTCGAGAGTTTTGTTCCGACCAAAAAGATTAAAAAGATTGCTCTTTTTTGAAGTTTACTGCTTAATGTATCTATGTAATGACACAATCTTGAAATCCTCACTTCAGGTTTAAGTTTGAAGTGAAATTCAGTTCAATTTAACCCATGGCTTTCTAGTAGTCCAGTTTAACACCAACATTTTAAGAAAACATTGTATTTGTTTGGTATCCTCATGGATTTACTTTTGATGATGTTTTTTCAGGGCAACCATGAGTGACGAAGGAGAAAAAACTTGCCCACTCTGCACAGAGGAGATGGATTTGACTGATCAACAACTCAAGCCTTGCAAATGTGGTTATGAGGTTTGTGAGGCTAGCAAGAATGTTCTTTTTTATTATTCTCTGATGGGAATTATACGTGAGCAAGTGTGATTTTGTCTTCCATCTATTATCTTTATGTGGTGTCAAAGAAAAGCATCGTTCTTCCTATCTTTAACCACTTGGAAGCTAGTAGATTGCGATATTGCAGCTACTTTTGTGTGTCTATCCGTGTCTGCTAGCTTGTCTGCGCAGAGGCAACGTTTCGGCTTTTGTAACTCTGCAAACCAGCAGCCCTACATTTTGTATCTTGATCTTGTGCCATTGACTTAATAGGGAGAATATAGTCAATGTTCTCTTCTTTAGTCCATCCCTTCTATCAGCGTTTTAACCTGTTTTTCCTTACTATCTGAGGCAATTAGATGAGAAAAATGTTTTCTTTGTTGCTATTTGTCTTCATTACTGCATTCTTTTATATATTGTGGACTATGATAGGAATGCCTTGGGACTTGTAATTCAGAAATAGAAAAAATGAATAAAAAGTTCTAGTTAATTAAACTTGGCTTCCCTGTTCATGAAAAAGGAATTAAGTTAAAAAGAAGTGAAGTAGAATGAGATGTTGGTAGGGATCAGTTATGTGTCAGCCTTGTAGGGGTAAATGTAGTGCACTGTCTTTTTCATCTTTAGAGAAGAGTGCTGTATGGTGAAATAGATTAATGAGCTTGGAAGCGAGTCATCATTGTTCTTAATTGCGTGACTAAATGTCGATTGCAGATATGTGTATGGTGCTGGCACCAAATCATGGACATGGCTGAGAAGGATGATACAGAGGGTCGATGTCCAGCATGTCGCACTGCTTATGACAAGGAAAAGATAGTAGGGATGGCGGCAAGCTGTGAGAGGTTGTTGTTTGTATAAAGGGCTTGTATAGCATTAACCCATTCTTCCTCTTACTCGTAACCTGATTATGTGAATGGTTCTCCAGATTGGTGGCCGAAATTAGTACGGAGCGCAGGAAATCTCAAAAAGCAAGGACAAGGCCATCTGAAGGAAGGAAACAGCTTAGCAGTGTGCGAGTGATTCAACGGAACCTTGTTTACATAGTTGGGCTGCCACTAAATCTTGCAGATGAAGATGTAGCCTTCCTTTCATCCTATCCAGCTCCTTAACTTTTCATATTTATCTCAAAGCAGAGACTGATTATCCTTTTTTTTCTGTATTTTGAGCAGCTGCTCCAACGTAGAGAGTATTTTGGTCAGTACGGAAAGGTACTAAAAGTGTCTATGTCTCGAACGGCAGCTGGTGTCATACAACAGTTTCCAAACAATACTTGTAGTGTGTAAGTGCTTCCACTTACTTTTAGTTTAATATGTTTACCAGTCAGCCATTAAAATAAGCTTGCTGGGTTTGATGAAGAGCGTATGCTGAAGTAGAACTATCTGATTGCTCATCCATTTTTGTGATCTTGGATCGTTTTCTATAACTTTATTGTCTTTTTACTGTTGATTAACCTTGGCTTCTGCTCCTTTTGTGCTGAAGATATATAACTTACTCAAAGGAGGAAGAAGCAGTTCGTTGTATTCAATCTGTACATGGGTTTGTTTTGGATGGTAGATCTTTAAAGTATGTGCATTTCTACTTCTGATGGTATTTTAGAAAGAAATGGTTTGTACGCAATTCCTGATCAGTATCTGCATTATCAGGGCATGCTTTGGAACAACAAAGTATTGTCACGCTTGGCTGAGAAATGTGGTATGGAACATAATTAGATTTTCTCTCTTCATTAGAATTACTTTGTGGAATTATCTAAGCTGTAAAGTGACTCAATTGGCATAAACTTCTCTTTATTTCAGCCTTGCACCAATCCTGATTGTCTATACTTGCACGAGATGGGTTCTCAAGAAGATAGTTTTACAAAAGATGAGATAATTTCAGCCTATACAAGGTAGATCTATATTTGTTGATAACTTGCATGAGGATGATGGTTTATGTCTCTCAATAGATGTAATCTATATTGTTCTATCTTTTGTCACCTGCTTATCCTTTGAAATGATGCTGGAATAAGTCAGTGTGGTCTTCTTGGTCTTCAATCCTCCATCAACAATGACAGTCTTGTCTTTAACTGGCCTCACTTGTTTTGTTTTATGGTCATTTAGTCATATCTTCATACTGGAGAAACAAGTGACTAAAATGAAATTGTGGTTGAATGTTAACCTTTCTTCAAATGGTAACATTTGTTGTGTTCAATGGATCTTTTAAGCTCACATGAGGTCTATAAATTAGAGTTTAATTCTCCATATTTTTGTGTTTGGAATTTTGTTTTTGTTATTTTCCTTCAGAAATTTATTGTTTTGGTTTCATACAATAGCCCTCATTTTGCATTTTGTTATATGTATATTTTCTGTGCTATAATTGGAGGATCAATTAATAGTTGGTGATGTTGAAGGAGTAGAGTTCAACAAATTACTGGTGCAACAAGTAGTATGCTAAGGCGGGCTGGGAGTATGCTACCTCCACCTCTAGATGACTATTGTGTCAATAGTTCTGTTTCTGCAGCAAAACCAATTATTAAGAATCCTTCAAATGTAAGTTCTTTTTACTCTTGAATAGTTTAATTTTTTCCGACAATGCTTATTTACATCTGAACTTCTAAAGAATCTTGACAATTGATACATACCTGAGATCTAAGAAGCATGGACACGGCAAGATGGAGCCGTGTCCGCGTGTCGGACACATGTTTGACACGGACACCCACGAAGAGTGCATATATATGCTCCATATTTTTTGAGAGGGGCTTATAAAGTACAAAATATGTATGAACTATCAAGATATTGAAAGTTTTGAAACACATCAATCAATACATCATATTATGAATTTTGAATTTTTTTTAATTCTAAATTTTATAATGTATATATATATATATGACGTGTCCATGTCCACCACATTTTAGAAGTTGGTATGTCCCCGTGTCCGTGTCCGTGTTTGTGTCCGTGTCGTGTCGTGTGTCCGTGTCTGTGTCTGTGCTTCTTAGAGTACTCCATTAGTTAGATGTTCAATCTATATGCATTGTCCTACTATTACAAATAGAGGGCTTTAACCCTAACCACTAACAAGTTATTCTAACATTTTGTCTCTTTTATATATTCCTTAATGATACACGTAAAATTATTCAAGTACAAAAATTTAACATTTCTTTCATAAATCGCACACCCAAGCCAGAAAGCCAAATTTAACTCTGATGGGCTTTTGTAGTCAAAGTTAACTTTAATGACTCTGTGGCTCGACTTAAAGCATGAAATTGTCACAGAAAGGCTATGCTTAGACCTATAGTATCGATTATTCTGATACTTTCTCGCTTGTTGCTAAACTCACATCTATTTGTCTATCATTTCTATGGCAGCTACATTTAATTGGCGTCTACACTAGTTACATATCAAAAATGCCTTTTTATATGGTGACCTCCAAGAGGCAATGTATATAAAGCAACCACCTGGGTTTGTTGCTCAAGGGGAGTATGACAAAGTTTGTTTCTTCGAAAGCAGTTGTATGGTTTGAAACAGAGTCCACATGCTTGGTTTGGAAATTTTAGTCAAGCCATAGAAATGTTTGGATTGAATAAGAGCATAGCTGATCACTCAATCTTCTATAAACAATCTAAATCTGGGATTATTCTCCTTGTTGTATATGTGGATAATATGTCATTGTAGGAAGAGACTCTATGCGCATCTCATCATTAAAAACCTTTCTTCATAGTCAATTTCACACAAAGGATTTAGGAGCTCTGAAATGTTTTATGGGAGTGGAAGTAACGAGAGGCAAGAAAGGAATTTTCCTATCTTGAAGAAAATATGTATTTGATCTATTAACTGAAACAGGAAAGTTGGGAGCTAAGCCATGCAATACTCTAATTTCCCCAATATTTAGCTTACTAAAGATGGAGATTTGCTTGAAAATCCCGAAACATATAGAAGATTGGTCGGAAAATTACAAAATCTTATAGAAACTCGCCCTGATATTGCATGTTCTGTCAGTGTTATAAGTCAATTCATGTCTTCTCCAATTGTTCATCATCAGGTGGCCTTAGAACAAATCTTATGTTACCTAAAGGGAGCTCTTGGACGAGGGGTACTATATGAAAATAATGGACACACTTTCATTGAATGTTGATCAATAAAAAATCTACGACTAGCAATTGTGTCTTTGTGGGAAAAAAACTTGGTCTCATAGAAAAGTAAGAAACGAAATGTTGTATCTAGATCCAGTGTAGAGTCTGAATACACAACTATGGCACAAACAATACGCAAGATAATATGGATTTATCAATTATTATTTGAAATTAGTTTTAAAGTCTCAATACCAAAAAATTTATGGTTGATAATTAGACTACTTTACATGTTGCTTCTACTCCAGTATTAAACAAAAAGTAAAAACACACTGAAATTGACTCACTTGATTTGTAAAAAAGTTCAACAAAACTTGACTTCTATAGAATATATCAAAACTGGAGAACAACTCTAAGATATTTTCACAAAAACCCTAAATGGTACTATAATCAATTACAATTGCAACAGGTTGGACATGATTAATATCTATGCTCCAACTTGAGGGGGAGTGTTATAGATTAAGCATTTATCTACATTCATTTTACACTTTATTTCAAGGATTATAATCCCTTGATCTTAGGGATCACATTCCCTAAATTAACCTTATAAATGTCTATATATACCCTTATGTCTATACGGTGTACATCAAGTAAAATATAACCTTTTGTCTCTTCCACAATCCTAAACACTCCTAGAAATTACATATTTTTATCTTGTTATACGAAATAAGTTCAATCAAAGCAGCAAAATGTATGTTCAACATGTCAATCAAATCGCTTCAAACTTCAAGTTAATGGAATTAGATTGTTTCCTATTCCTTATTGTTTCAGTTTATTCTAGGTGACTGCCACAGTGAAGAAGAGAACTATGGAAGTGTTGATTGTCAAATAATTGAGCTCTTGTTTCTAGAGAAAACTGGCTGATCTCTAATATTTTATCCCTAAACCTTTAAATAAAACTAGTCAAAAAACTAAAATTAAACTACATAGTCTAGCCTTAAAACATATAAATTCATAACAGAATACTCACAGGCAAGGATTTCATGGCCTTTCCACCAAAGCCTCCTCCAACCCTCCTTGTAATCACACGCACATTATTTTCAGGAACACCAAGACATCTTGCAATCACAGAATGGGCAAACTCAGGGCATTGAGTTGAGCTGTAAACCACTACACAGCTGTCTTCATCAGGCACAGCAAGAGCAGACTGATTCTCCATATAGAAATAATATTGTGAACCAAGTTTTAACTGTATGCCATAATTTAACAGAAAGTTGATGGTAAGACCAAATCCAAATAGACAGAAGGGTGTAAGGGTAAAAGGGCAAGTTTTATAACAATGTATATAAAAATATATACTGTGAATTATTTGATTTATTAAAGATGTCTAATTTTTTTCATTTGGTTTAACACATGAAAAGGTGGATCAGGATATGTGAAAAGCAAGTGACAGGTACCTCAGCAGAGATAATCTTGTGATCAGCTTCAACCATTCCTTTTGATATATCCCCCACCTGCCTGGGCTGAAAGAAAGAAGGGACCTCAAAAAAACTAGAACTCTTCACAGCCTCTTCTACAGTTAATATTGGTGATTCCAGATTTTCCAAGTCATAATTAACCAGTGCAAGATTTGACGCTATATCTGCACGCTTCTGTGTGTCTGCAACCTAGAAAAAGATAATTGACATACTATATTAGGCAAATAAAGCAAACATGGTCGAACAGATGTATAAGTCAATTATAATAGCATAATTAATGACCTTTAAGCTTACTCAAAAGCAGCTTTAGCACTATTTTGGAAAAGGAAATTACCACAAGAGCCAGACGCTCTCCAGCATATTCAGCAACCTCATCAGCAAACAAACGTTCAGTTCCAAATATGCTCATAGAACCCACATTTTCTCCAGTTTTTGGAATATCCCTAAAAGAAATAAGCCCGTATACTCCCTCTAGCAGTGATGCATTCAACTCTATGCTTTTGACCCTTGCTAATGGCTTTCTACTACAGATAAATGCCCCATGCAGACAATTGGCAGGACAGGGAATGTCGTCCACATACACAGCCTCACCTACACATCAGTTGGATGAGCAAGATAATTAATTTGCTTATTGAGATCTTGCACCTTTAAGCCAATGAAATACTTAAACATGCTACAAAGAAATATGATCCACATTCCATGTAATGTCCTGTAATTCTCATATCAATGCAAGCTGCAAATACCACATTTACATAAACAAGATGAAAATAAGTCAAATTCAGGAATCACTCCATGGAAGAGACCAGCGAAAATTTCTTACCCCCTAAAGGGATACAGGAAGATAAAAATGAGAACAGTCCAAACTGTAATATGGCATAAGAAAAAAGAGATGCCAACATTGTAGACAAAAGGACATTGATAACTAAAGGGGTATAGGAAGATACACATTATGTCATAAATGAGAACAGTCCAAAATTGTGAATAAAAAGACTGAGATGCCAACAATGTAGACAGAAGAATGCTGCACTGAGATTGGATCATGACTAGGATTTTCAGGCTTGTGCTGCTATGACAAAATTATTCATTGTCAATATACCAGAATATAAGATATACAAACCAGAAGCCTGAAGGGCAGCTCCAGATTTCATAACAGCCTCACCAACAGGATGATACTCCTTGTTTAACTGAAGCTCTTGTTGTGATGAAGATAGGAAAGTGGGGGATTTAAAATGACCACGGTGGTTACATTTCCCGATAAAACTGGACTGACTGGATAATAAGGTATTGCTACGCTCATCGAACAAACAGTTCGAAACATTAGGTCCAGTTAAGGGGAATAAAAATTCAAACAGAAAAGCAACTGCCAAGCTTGACCTATAAGCAGGACTGAGGATACCATCTTCAGGTACCACAGTGGCTTTAACTAATTTAGCAACTTCATGCAGAATATTCAAGGTTAACACTTTTCCATCTAAAAATTCCTCAACTTTCCTTGCTCTAATGGCTTGTTTGGTTCCATAAGCACCAAAAGCCAACTGACATTTGTTCAGAACAACTCCACAAGAAGATTTCCAGCCAGAAACTTCAGCCAAGAAGGCAGCATTTAGATAAGGTAATGCATTTCCAAAAGGACGTGGTGCAGCTCTGTAAGTTTCATAAAACAACTTAGTTTCTTCTTCACTAGGTTCCTTCTTAATCTCTTCCGATTTTGGGATTAGTATTCTTAAAAGTACAGTTTTGGAGTCCAATGGGGATCTTTCTAGAAAGTCCTCCAAGCCAAGCTTTTCATGAATAGTATTGCTTAATATTTCAACATATGAACCAGCTGCAAGAAGTATTGTCACAATATCTGAAGGAAAACATTTCCTTTGTGCCATCACCAAATTGCCCCCAACAGTACCTGTATTTCTAATAAATTCAGTTGCAATTTTCTCCATATGAATAGCAATCTTGTTGAATACCATCTCACATTCGGGAAATTGTTCATATTTATTTCCTTCCTTCAAAGCTTCAATAGCTTTGGAAATAGTCACAGCTGCCCCAATTTCTAACCCATTGTGATTCCTTCTAATGGTAGAAAGCTCAGAAACATACCTGATGTCAATGTATTTTTCGTAGCATTCCAATTCCTTGTAATAACCCATCCCAGTATTACCAGCCACTAGTTTTATCCGTTTTCCATTGTCATTGTTGATAGTCTTTAATAAGTTTTGAAGATCCTCAAGGCAAGTAGGATTATACCAAGAGAATTGTGAAGAATTTAAAAACACCGAGGATTTTATTTTCGTTTTCAGAATCTCAGGAAAAGTGCAGATCTCGTTATTGCAGTCATATGCAGGTAATCTACTTTTCTTCACATCATCACTGTCTCCCTTCTTCCAGAAATAATTGAAACCTAAATCCTCCAAATCAACATCCACTGCAAAGCTTTTGCATGCATCGGCAATAGGTCGATACCCAGTACAACGACAAAGATTCCCAGCAATTGCTTTTTCAGCTTCAGAAACTGTAAGCTTGGAAAATCCTGGAGGAGGTTGTGGCCGATGAGTCTTTTGAGCATTCAAAAGGGCCCCAAAAAGTGAAATGCACATTCCAGGAGTGCAAAAGCCACATTGAGAAGCATGGAAACCACTGAACCTTTGGTGAATTGGGTGGAACCCATCTTTGCTATTTCCTAAGCCATCACTAGTTGTAATTGAACATCCATTCACACTGCAGAGCAGTGTCAGACATGAACTTATCGTGTAATTCTCAACATGGCCAAGTGCATGATCGTACTTGGAGAGTAGAACAACACAAGCACCACAACCACCTGAATCAAATGCAAAAGATAAACCACTAGGATATTAGTAGAAAGCATTAAAATGTCAGCACTTCTTATTTATTTATATCGAGTAATTCACAGTAATACAGACGCAAAACTCAAACCACCAAGTTTCATAACCAAGAAAACTCATGGCAAGCGACATAGCATAAGCTTAGAAAGAACATGTACAAACAAACAGCAATACACTTAACAGATAAGAGTAGGAGCACTGATAACTTTGAGGAGTGCAGAGATCCCTGTTAATTGTATTAGAGACCTCTTCTCACACAACAGAATCAATCAGAAGTCCCATCTTCATAAGTACTTACATCAATTACATGTCCGTTGAAGCTAGGCAACTGAAGCTGCCTTAAGAGGCTGCTACCTAGCTTTCAGAAAAATAGACGATCACAAAATAAAAACTAGGACCTCCTGCTACTGTGTTTTTATTATCACCATAAAAGATGAGAGTGCGAACAAAATTGATGAGCTGAATAACTAGGAAACATATTGTTTAAAGAAATGAAAGCATCCTAAAGCATATAAATCAACCAATTTCAAAAGGAAAATCGACAGAAGCAGAGAGGCCTTGATAAGACTGATCATCAAACACTTGGAACACAAGATATGACTGAACAAATACAGTGAAACAAATTAAACTTTACGAGATGACTCAACGTTCCAATCCAGAAAATGGAAAGTCCATAGCAGCGTTAGCAAATTTACCAGCTTACATATAAATACATACATACATCACGAACCTTCAATTACTCCAAAAACCAAAGTAACCCCAAAACTTCTTATCACGCAAAGTTTCGCATATTAGCACGTGTATACGTCCATGCCATAAAGACACATACAGCTTTGGGAATATGTGGAGCAAGAAGAAAGATTATAACCTTCACCACAGCTGAGCTTGACACTCCTGAAACGGGTTTGAGAACGCAAGAACTCAAGCAAAGTGGTTGAAGGGTCGATACTAGAGAGTTCGAATCTCTCTCCATTGACGGCAAAAACAAGAGGTTTGCTCTCTGTTATTCTCTCCTGTTCCATCAGAGTGGAATATTAGATTAGAAGAGAAGACAGAGAAAGAAAGAATTACGTGTGTTTATCCGGACATTCTTTGTCAATTCCTCCTTAAAGTTGCTTTGTGCTATCGTCCAGTTTCACGTTCAACTTTTTATCTTTATGTCAACTGATTATGATGTGACATTTAAACTGAAATTTTCAAAACCAGATCAATAGTTAAGTTAAGCATGTAATAAATTTGAAATGTAATTGTTGTTGAACAATTTAAATTTTAATTAAAATGATATTATTAAATAAAAATTATTGAACTTATTTTAAAATTTATTTAATTGACAAAAGTTGTTAAAATAAATGGAATAAAAAAATTGACAATCAAATTGAAAAGTTGGATGGTTTAAAAATTTTATGGTTAAATCAATCGAATTATTTGAATTTTTTAATTATTGTATTTTAAATTTAGATTAAAATATCTTATTAAATTTTCTTTTTATCATTCAACTTAATGATGAAATCATTATAAGACTGAAACAGAAATACTTAAAAGAATTTTTATTTTGATATGATAATTCAAAATAAATGTCACAAATTTTAGGGAATATTCTTGTATCACCGTGTATTATTTCTCATCTTTACAAATGGAATGTGGGCCTGTTTAGTTAAATTTGATCATGACGTGACTCTATAGTTCACAATAACTAGAAATTTGACGAGCGTGTGAATGATGATGAGATATTTGAAATGAAAGAAAAAGATATACTTAATTATTACTGCCATTTAAATGATAATAAATCTATGTTGCCAATTGAGAGAACAAGTGATCATATTAGAGTTCAGCATACAATAGATGATAAAGTATTTTAATAAAGGAAGATGATATGGAACTATGGACTATACAAGATGACCTTGTTGAGCACGTTTTTAATAGAAATGTGATAAAAATAAAATTAATTTATTGAAATTGTATTTATTTAATTAAAAAAAGATAGGGGATTTTTTTTTAAAATAAAAGAAAAGTTAGTAAGGCCCTGACTTGAAAATTAAGTTGAAGTTGATTTATAAATTAAAGAAGGTGTTAAGGCAACTTCTTTTACTAAATGACATCATCTTCATGTCATAATATTTTCTTGAATTGAGTGATGCTCCTCTAGTTGTGTCGCCTCTAGAACTTGCATGGAACCGGTTTGAGTTTATTTGATCACATGGGCTATAGAAGTGATTAAGGCCGTCTTTGTTTTAAAACCCTTTGGCTTAAAAAAAATTGACCCACCTACTACTTGCTCTTTGAAAACATGTTTGAGCCTTAACCTTGTTCTTTGATTAATCACCTTACATTAAAACCCAAAGACCCCATTAGCCTTTCCCCTTCACAAGTTGAATGAAGCATTAGATAAATTGGGACTTTTGTTATACATTGTGTTCTGAGATACTTTCATAGGTACATCTGCTCATGTTTCTATTGTTGTCATTATTTTCCCGTGTTCTTAGCATTATTCGAAAAAAAATAAAAAAAAATAAAAAAAATCTGAAAAGAAAAAAAAAAGGAAAAAAGAAATAAGAAAAGAAAAAAAGAAATAAGAAAAAAAATAAAGCATAGTGGTTTGAGTTAGTATGAGTAGTTGTAGTTCCTTTTCATGTTTATCTCAGAAGTTTAATTGCGTGTCCCTTTTACTTAATGTTTTGTGAAAACTTGTGCCTAACCTTTTTACCATATTTTTACCTCACCTATGAACCTAGCCCCATTACAACCCTTGATAAAGTCCTGATGATCTATCGGCCATGTGATTTGAATGAACAATAATTGGTGAAATTGCAAGCCTATGGTAGTGCAATATGATAGAGTGAGATTTGAGTGAAACACTTACCCGCAAACACTTGAGTGTAAGAGCGAAATCCGTGAGAAGAGTTCACTTTAATTTCATGTTTGCTTTTGATCAACGATGCATAATTTTGACTTTGTTTATCTGCATTAGTGAAAGACAATTATGATGTGTGTTGCAAATTGGATCTTGCTAGTCCAATTTTAAAATCATCTTCTATGTCATTTATGCCTTTTCCAGTTTTAGCTTATAATGCCAATCCTTTACTCTTTTCTTGTTCTCCCCTCAACAAATTCATTTCAAAATTGGTAAGAATTTCAATTACCTTCTCCAATAACAAGTCATTGATGTCATGAGCCTCCTCGATTGCTGCAATTTTCAGAATAAATCTTGGAGGTAGTGATGTCAACTTCTTCTTGACTAGTTTCAAATTGGAATATTTCTTCCCGAGTTGAAGTGCCTGATTCACTATATCGTGCGATCTTTCATAAAAGTCTCCAATAGTCTTATTTTCATCCATATTCAGTTCTTCAAACCTTACAGCTAACATCTGTAGTTTTGACGCTATCATAGATTTGGACCCTTCATAAATAATCTACAAAGCATCACAAACTTTTTTAGCTGATTTACAGGCTGATATCATTGAGAAGCGACTTTTATCAATAGCATTGAAAATCGCATGCATTGCTTGTGACTTTTTAAGTGCACTTTCTTCTTCAGCTCTTGTCCATTCAACTGGATCTTTTTGAACTGCCTCTCCTTTATCATCAGTAATCATCGGATGTATCCACCCATGTACTATCGAATGCCAAGTTTTTGTGCCTTGAGCTTGGATGAAGACTTTCATCCGTGATTTCCATGTAGGATAGTTAGACCCATCCAACAGTGGTGGTCTGGTGATCGATACACCCTCTTTTGTAGCTATGTTTGCGAAACTAAGATCTGCACCAACTTGCTACCAAGTTTTGAATCGGTGATCTCGTTCTGATACCAATTGAAAAACCTGAAGGAGTGTAGTAGTTTCGCAAACTCTTCAATTTGACCGCAGTTACTTGTAAGGTTCTGCTGCAGTTACTTGTAATTGTATCTATCGGTTACTAGATATAAAGTAACTGTATCAGCGACTGTTAATTTTTCTGTACCAAACGAAAAATAGAAAATGAAATTAAACAAATCAACATCGAAATTTTGTAATGCAGTTCGGCACACCTTGCCTAAGGCTGCGGGGCCCTCACCTAGTTTAATACTTTCATTGAAGTATGATAGATTTATCCAAGACTTTACTGAGTCCACACCACTTAACCCTTGATACTATCTCTCAACGTCACTTCCCGTGAAAGTTTTTCACACCTAGTAACATGACTGACTTGTGTTAACCTCATCAGAGAATTTTTCTAAACAACTTTTAATTAAAATACAATTAATAAAAATAACTCAAATGACGAATCAACTAAGAATAAAAACATAATACACTTGAGATAGAAAAAAAGATACTTCCCAATCAGTTCAACTCCTCTGAAATAGATCTGGAGATTGTTCACCAGCTGGACTGACCCACGACAATTCCAAAATTAGACTATGGCTGCTCAGTTTACGACTGACAGAACATACACGCAGTCCTCAAATAACTTCTAGTCGAAAACCAATGCATAAAGAAAGAGACACTCCCAACCATGTGCTACTCATACAATCCAATATCAAAAACAAGAGTCCCAAAGTTCTTCCCTCACGTAAATCATTTAGCTTCAACAATTCCAATTAAATCATGTGGGACACGACATACACCGTCCACTCAAAAATCAAAAGACACCCATGTGGCTTTCACGCACAAGCCAAGAGGACAAGTCTTTAGCTGTATTTTTCCAAAACCCAATTGACACAACACCTACTCAAGATGATCTTTTCTTTTTTTTCAACGAACATCAGTAACCCACGATAAAGTACAACATTCACACAGACAATCTTGGGCTACACAAGAAACTCAATAGAAACCTAGCTCACACAAACGTTTATGGCAGTAGACAAAAACAAAGCCAAATGTCACAAAATCAATTCAGCTATCTTGCAAAAATGCCATAAGCGCATCAACAAAAGCACTGAAGATTGCCGTCACAGCAAGACACAAAATCAATAAGAAACTTAATCCATGTAAATCTTCATCCAAGATAGAGTTCTATTTGCACAACAACTCTATCCAAAAAGCCAATTCAAGTAAGACTTCTTGATATATATTTTTTTGTTATTATCTGAATATCCAATAATAAAAAATGCTAAAATTAAAATAATAGGACATAGTAAATATCCTAACATATATATAAACATACCCAAATGATGATTTCAAGTCTAGTGACAATTTCGTATATATGTCAATTTTATAACCTTCCTAGATATATTTGTTCTTCTTTTCTCTTCTTATGGATTTCATTTTTTTTAAGAAAGAGAAAGAGAAAGTGTTTCCACGTACTCGTTACTTAGATTACACTTTTGTTTTTGAGTTTTAAAATAATAAAAACTTTATTTTAAGACATTTTTTCAATATAAAAAATTTCTTTAAATGTTCTTTTTTATATTATAACATTAATAAGAGATCAGAAATTTTCATTAATTGTGAATCAATATTATATTACATACACGGAAGAATGGAAAAAAAGTTCCAGAAAGCCAATCAGTTATACAACGTAACACGTTAAGATTATTTAACTAATATGTAATGTCGGCTAGAACTGTTAAGGAATACAGATCTTCTATATAAGAAAGAGAGACAGTCAATACTGATCTCAAGAAAAAGAATTGGAGCAAGCAGGCTTGAAAATGTCTACAATGAAGCTTGACTTCATCTCAAGAAAAATTATCAAACCTTCTTCTTCTACACCTCCATATCTTCAAACATTTAAGCTTTCTTTATGGGGGGAACCCATGCTTCCAATATATGGCACTCT
>JANZXV010204441.1:0-16365 GCA_027576455.1 Erythroxylum roigii | reverse complement strand
ATTAAAGTTGTTGCTAAAATTGTTAAGTTTGGTCGTTATATTATTATCCATGAATTGTAAGTTTTAGTGACCATCTACAGCAACCAAGTATTGATTGGTCGGTAAAAAATATACGTGACTTATATATTGCAACCAAATAATTTTTGGTTGCAAAATGTATATAATTAGCAACCATTTTACTATGGTTGCTGAAACCAAATTTTCTTGTAGTGCCACCAAGAGAAACACCAAGACAACTTACTTCTACTATTTCCGAACAGATGCTTGGGAACCTAAAGCAGGAAATTCAATTTAACTAGGTCAGAACATTTTTGGCTATAATCTCCAGTTTATTTAGAGACAAGAACCAACGCACTTGGAGATCCTATAAAAAAGTGATGGCTGAAAGAATTGAACATAGTTTTGACCTCAATCATATTGGACCTACCTTGGGGCAATTAGCATAACTGCCATTAGGGATATCGGGTTAAGATCGTGTTAGGACGATTTCAAAGAGGACTTTGAAATCTACAACTTTGAGGTCAGATTTCATTACCTGGATGGTCAAAGCGGACTAGAAGGTAGGTATAGACGAAACCAAATGAAAAGCAGACTAATGGAAAAAGACAAACGAATGGGAAAAAAATTGCCATAACTTTCCCTATAGGTATCGGATTTGTATGTTCTTCGTATGGTTCGAAAGAAGACTTTAAGGTCTACAATTTCATAGAGACTCAAAGACAGATTCTATCGTTTGATGGGTCAATAATAGAGTAGAAGATAGGTACAGACGAAACCAAATGAAAAGCAGACGAATTGAAAAAAAATAGACAAATCAGAAAAATGCAAATAACTTTCCCTATAGACATTGGATTGGGGTGTTCTTTAGATGGTTTGAAAGAAGACTTCAAGATTACAACTTTTATGAAGACCTCAAAGACAAATTCTATCGTCTGAAGGGTTAAGCATTGAGCAGACAATAGGTACAGGCGAAACCAAATGAAAAGCAGACTAATGGAAAAAGACAGACAAATGGGAAAAATTGCCATAACTTTCCCTACAAATATCAGATTTGTGTGTTCATTGGATTGTTCGAAAAGGACTTCAATATTTACAACTTTCATGAAGACTTCAAGGACTGATTCTATTCTGAAGGGTCAAAAATGGAGCATAATATAGAAGATAGCAAAAGAAAGACGACACGTCTTCACATACGACACGTCATAACAGAAGAACACAGACGACACGTCATCACAGAAGATTCAAAACATAGGCGACACATCATCACAGGTGACAAGTCACCATAGACGACATGTCACCACAGATGACACGTCATCACAGACAACACATTATCATAGACAACACATCATCACAGAAGAAGCAAAACATAAAAGATACATCTTCCTTTATAAGGACCATAACTTTTAGCTCAGATGTCTAAAAATTTCATATTATATACCGTTGGAAAGATAAAAGAAAGATCTACAACTTTCTAGAAGACTTATTTGCCTAAATCAGCCTAGATTAATCTAGATTTTCCCCTGAAGTCATAACACTAATTTTTCCCTTATGAAAATTTAAAAGAAACAGCACACAAACTTGAGAGAGTGATGGGAAAAAGTGCAAACATATCTCATTTGCAGCAAAAGATAAAAGTTTTACAAAGCTTTAGTGGGCATTTCAAGCCACAAATACACTAATACATCAAAATCCCAAAATACAAAAGATACACGTACCATGATTTGCTCAAAATGCAACTAAAGCCTTGCTTTACAAAACTTGCTGTAAATACAAAATAACCAAAACTAGGAGTGTTGCCTTGCCCCTTGACCTACTCGATATCCTGCTCATCACCTGAATATGTGTGGGAGAAGATTGGGAGTGAGCTTAGAGCCTGTGGATAACAATTTTATAATTTGTAACAAACAAAAACATTTATAAATCATTTTCAATGCAGAAATTTATGTGTATGCAATTCATGAATGCGTCACTCATATCAACTTGTCATGAACACATAAACATATCAAATAGTTTGGGTAAGTCCAAAATATGACGCACTACACATTTCCAATATAATAGTCCTGTGTAGTCGTGAATTCTTGAGGGAGTCCTTGAGGGAGCTCCATGCCACTAGTGGGCAGGCAGGAGAAGCCTATACTTGGGTCAACGTGCACATTCTTGTAAGCTTGATGCCTAAAAAAGCACATTCTCTTGAAAACTTGCTTTTCACATGCTTGTTATATCTTAAAAACTATTTCCAAAAGTATGGTTTCATAATCATGCATCATTTCAAAGAATCACTTTTAAAAACAACTTTTCATAAATCATCACACAAATTATGTATAAGCATGTAGCACAATCTTGCAGCATTTAAAAACATTAAATGTACATGAATGAGGTAGTTGCAAAATTATTTACTGTCATTTCTTGACAGAAAACTTTATTGGCTTATTTCTTAACTATAAAAGTGAAACCCACTTTGAAGACCTTGATTATGGCTTGTTCGAATATGCCTCTCCTCTTGCTCCCTTTGTCCTTCTTGATTCCTTTTTTAACATAAAATACAATTCCCAAAATCAATAGGAATTTCCAAATGAGAACCCAAAGAAACTTATGTATAAATTGATCCTAGAGAACTTAAACCTATGCATTTACTAAGCTCTTGAAACCAAAACCTTTGCAAAAACCCAAAGCCTTAAAATGCTCTTACCTCAAATCTTCACCAAATGAAGAAATGCTTGGTTCAAAAGAAAGCTCTTATGTTCCTCTACCTTTTTCCCTTCTTACACAACACCTAAATCTCTCTAAAAGGCTTAGAAAAGATGGAACCCTAGCTCAACTCTCTTCTTTCCTCTCAACCACCAAAATCTCTCTTCTTTCTCTCTTTGATTTGTTATTTCACTTCTTCCTCTTCCATTTTTCGTTTTCCCCCCTCTTTAAGAAGAAGACAACACTTCTTTTTCTCCATTTTACCCTTAATGATTGAGAAAAGTCTACCTTGCCTTTCCTTTAATGTCTTATGGTTTTTAAACTTAAGTAACTTACCAAAATTGGCCTTACACACTCTCACTACTTTAATACTTCAATGTCATTAGCCCATGTCATATCATCTTATCCACATTAACATGCTAATTTATTTCAACATAAATTAATCTAGCAAGACCCCAAAATTAATCTAATCATGCTTATAATAAAAAAAATTCAGGGGCCAACAATATGTGTGTGTGTGTGTGTTTACGTGAGTTCCTTAGAGATGATCAAGAAAATGATTTTTGAGTTAAAGAGTAGTTGTAAAATGATAGTTAGAGGAAGAGAATTAAGGAAAATGCAGTGAATGGTGAATGTAGAGCATGAAAAAGTCAACTACTGATTTTTGTTTTTCTTCATGATTTTGATGGAACTTAGGTAAATTTGCTATTTTCGAGATAGATTGAATTGTGGTGAACGAGTTTAGTGAAATGGAGTTGAAATTACTAGAATAAAAATTTGAAGTGTCGGATCTTAGGGAATGAAGTTTGGGAAATTTCTCGGAATGAACTGTAAGAGGTTAAATTTTGATCTGAAATTTTGATGAATTTACTGTATTGATATAGGCAGATTTTGGCAAAATGGTCTTCATGAAAGTTGTAGATATTTCTTTTATCTTTTCATTGGTATAAAGTTTATAAATTTTGAAGTTCTGAATCAAAAGTTATGGAGGTTTGAAGCACGATGGTGACTTTGAAGATTGAAACGTGACTTGCACCCTCGTGCTTAAACACGATTGTGCTTTTGAGGATTTTTCTTTTTGCTGAACATCCTTTCTTCTTTTGACCATAACTTCTTTTCTAGACCTCTAAATGTCTTGGTTCTTAAACCAATAGATTCCTAACACATTTTTCTACCTCTCCATGAAAATTTGTATCATTATGAATTGAATTGAAAAAGATTGATCAAATCAAATTGTGGAATCTGTTGGAACAGTGAAATAGGATTATGTTATTAAACTCTCTTCAGTATTTTGATTATATAGGGATCTATAGGATTTCAAATGGGATTATTTTTTATTTGGAGTAAATTAGAGATATAGGGCTACAAATCATATGAAGAAGTAGAATTTGGATTCAGTCTCTAAGATATTGAATTTCTGGATGGAAGTTGTGCATAGTACACTGTTTTTGGACATGGACAACTCGATACTGTTTGATGCATATCTTCCAAATTACTTAACCAAATTGAGTGATTTTGGTGTCAATAGAAAGATAAGACATTGAGGAACACTTTTCTAGAAGAGAGTAAGACCAAATATATCATTTTCACCTTCTGATTGAATGTGAACAGTAGACCCGAATGGGGTGTCTTGGAAAAATGTGAAGTGATTCAATGAGAAATGAATTGTGCTTTCAATGGTTTTAGTGAGGCATAAGCTATACTTAGATGAGTTTTGGTATGAGAATGAATTTGTGGTGAAATCAATGGTAAGATACCTGGGATTGTCATGAACATGCATTGTGCATATTTCATTTCATTCATGTGCATTATTAAACACTTATGATTATACAAATTGTGACGTATGTGTATCTTGAATAAATGGGTTGTGCAGGTTAAATGTCCGCATTCAGGCGTTCCCAGAATTTGGAATCAAATGCTAATCTGGAGCGTACTGTGAGTAGACCCAGATGGTCTCATTCCACTGTTTGTTTTGTTTGACTTTTGGGTATTGATTGATTTCTGAATGATTATATAAATGTGATTGACTGTGTTGGTTTCCAGACAGAAAGTCCGATGAATGTGTTGTATGAATGAAATATTGAAGTGCTCATTAAATGTGAATTGGATGAACTAAGTGTATGTAATTTGATTGTCAAATGTGTTCTGAAAGTACATTTGAATATGAATGTGCGAATTCTCAACTTTAATGTTGAATGCCGGACTAAGGTCTGATGCTCTGAGAAAGTGATTGAATGGGATTTTGTAAATGTGAATGATGCATTCCATTTCATAAATGCATGAAATATAATGGCAGTTGTGACCTGAGTAGCCACCAATCAGAACTTAAAGCTCAATATGTGAAATGAGCCTCGAGCTCATAAAGTAATTAAGAGCCGAAGGCTCACTATGTATAATGAGCCCTATCCCCTTCTAATAGATACGGTTAGTAATGAGCCCAGTATCTAATAGATACGGGATAGTTATTCACTCAGTCACAACAAAGTAACAAATGAAAAGTGGGTCTCATGTGCATTGCATACGCATATTATGATTGATTAAATTGTATTGAATGCGAAGTATGAAATGTGAAATGTGAAATGATGTGAATGTGATTTATGTGTTATGTGATTGGGTGAGCCATTGATGATGGTCACTCATTGAGTTCGCAAAACTCACCCAAAATTTGCAAATATTTTTCAGGACTTAGAAGAATACCCTGTTAGGTAAACGAGAGTACAATTACTACATACAAGGGAAAGATAGAATTCAGGATCAGTTCGTGTTTGCATTGTGTCTCTTTATTTTCGCACTGAATTATATTTTCCGCAAATTATTGTATTTTGTGTATTTGAATATATTTTGTGTGTATAACTTTCTAATTCGAAAAAAGTTTTGCAAAAGAGAGTGTTCAAAGTGTAATATGTTTTGTTTTTGGAATGGGCCCTAGTGATTAACGAAATTCTGGTATGTAAAAAATGTTGGTAACTCTTATAAATGAAAATGTTTCTGAATAAAAGTGGGCCCAAATTTTCGATTACTGATTTTCGAGTACGCTTGAAAAAAATTTGTATTGAGTTTTTGACTAAGTAATCTAGCACGCCACCCTCGAGAGGCACGAACTCGGATATCACCCATCGATGTCGGGTTCAGGTCTTGCGGGAGTGGGGTGTTACAATTCATGCATGGATTCATTATCTCATTGTACCACACTAGTTATCTCCTTCTTGAGTCTCAAAGTCTTAGAAGCAGGAAAATCTAAGAATGCTCCTTTCAATTGATCCCAGGTCAATGTGGTGAAATGTTAAGGTAGTGTATAAAGCCACTGCTTAGCTTTTCCTTCTAAAGTGAAATGGAATGCTCTCCTCAATACATTTTCAAGATTTTTCGTGGGTGGTTTCATGGAAGAACACACCATGTGAATAGTCTTCAAATGCCTATGTGGATCATCACCTGCAAAGCCATAGAATCTAGGTAAGGAAGAAATTAATGCTCCTTTAATTTCGAAGTTCACATCATCAGTATAAAAGCCATAAGGTTCATAATCAACATTAGAATTATTAATCACCCTCATGCTTCTATTATCATCGACATTATTCCTTATGTTATTCTCACCATGTCCGTTGTTCCCATTAGGCCCATTATGTCCATTATTACCATTATCACCATCTATGGTATCTTACTTTAATTCAAAATCGCTAACAGACAAGTGTTCACTAGAGGTAGCTCTCTCTCTAGGTTCTTGTTCACTAGATGATAAATTTAACTTTTGTGAAATATGCTCCTCCTCAACAAGAACTTGACTTCCCCTCTCTATTCTCCTCTCTCTTCTAATCTTTTTCACTAACCTTTCAAGTTCAAGATTTAAAGGATTTAAAGGTAAAGCCTTATCACTCTTTGGGTATTTCTTTGGCTTTGTAGATTACTACTTCTTAATCTTTTTGAACATTAATTTCTCCAAGTACCCTACAATAAAAATTACAAGTAAAGTAGCATCAATTGTCCAAAAATCAATTTATCACAATTAAATCAAAATACGACAATTTTTTCCCTTATAAATACAAATTAAATGTAAGGCACAATAATTTAAATAATATTCAAATAAAGCCATAAAGACTAATTTTAGTGACAAAAATTCATCCAACTGATATGAAATTATATATGAATAACTGAGTTTGTCAACCTCCAATACTGGCTCAGGCGACAAGGGTCTGGAATGGCCAGAAGATGATTTCATTGAATTGGATGAAGGAGATATAGCAATCATTCAAGGCAAATACAGCCTAGGCCTAGAACTGTCGAATACATTTAAAGACAAGCTTGATCAAGCCTAGACTAATGCAGTGATCATCAAATTATTGGGCAGAAAACTCAGTTTCAATATGCTCAAAACACGACTAATTGCCTTATGGAAACCAAAAGGGCTGCTGAAATTGGTTGATATGGAAAATGACTTTTACGTGGATAATCACCGTAAATGACTTTTACGTGGAAAATGACTTTTACGTGGAAACCAAAAGAACGATTACATCCACACCCTCACCCACGACCCGTGAATAATTGCCGATCAAGCCCTCTCTGTCCAATCGTGGTATCCGTCATTCCGACCCTCAACTAGTAAAATCACCCATGTGATGGCATGTGTGAGATTCCCCAAACTCTCTATGGCGCGCTACCACCCTTCAATCCTCAATGTTTTGGGCAATTTGGTCGGGCGAACAGTTAAAATCGATAACAACACACAACTCACTCACTGTGGCAAGTTTGCTCGGGTAGCAGTGGACCTGGACCTCAGCTCTCCACTTCGGGCAATCATCGAACTAGATGGGGAGCCAATTAAAGTTGCTTATGAAGGCCTCCCTCCCATCTGCTTCACTTGCAAGTTGGTCGGCCACGGCACGGAGACCTGTCCTTCCCGGGCCCCCGCTCCACTCGAATCAGGGACCCCCGTGATCGATAATTTCTGCAAGTGCATAGAGTCGTTCTAGTATCTACACACTGAATATTCCAAAGTCGTCTCCCTCAGGACCAATTCATTCAATTAATTCTAATTATTTGCATGTTATCGACAGAAAATTCTAAAATGTGATTGAAGTTAGACGAACAGTAATTTGTAAGTTATAAACGGAAACAGTAAACAGATAAATCAAGGGTTTAGAAATAAGGGTAGGGGTTCACCGATTCAAAAGATTGATTCATACAATATGAAATTGATTGAATGTTAGGCAATGAAAACAATTGCACAACTTTACCCATAATTTTTCTCAAAGCATACGAGAGTATTCAACTAGAAGAACACCATTTCTCAATGTATGAACTCACTAACCAAATCCATTAAGAACAAGCAACCTCAAGTTCTCACCCTAGCTTAGGGAATCTCTACCTCTAAGTCCAAAGTGTTCATCTTCTTATAGCATGGACCATATTTCACTCTTCAGTACATCATATGATTCCTAAGATTGCATCTATGGAGATCAATCATAAAGACAACAGTGAGATTTAAGGAAGACAAACATAACCCAGAAATTTTCATTCAACATTCAACTATTCATATCATACAAATCACCCCTCAAATGGGCTACATCCCTCACCCTAAATGGGGTTTAGTTCCAGAACATTGCAACAAAAATCATACACATAAAGAAGCTCAGTATTTAAGAAAGAGTAGAGAGAGAAAGTAGTAGAAACACAAGAGTTATAGTTCCCAATCCTTGGGGGAATCCCCAAAATTCCCTATCTCCCTCTTATTTTGTGCCTCCCAAATGTAGGAGTCTTGTTTTCAGTGTCCAGCCCCCTTATTTAGGTCTAAACAGTGAGTATTTATAGTCCTGTCCCAAGAAACCTAATTTTTCAAAAAGGGGAAGTGCTGGTCGCAAATGTCCGTTAGATAGACATGTGTGTCCATTTAACAGACCGTCTCAGGTCTGGAGGTTTCTTCTGCCATGCAATATCCGTTAAACGAACATGACCCAATCCAATACTTTCATGCCTTTGAGCTTCCATTTGACATAATTTCTTCTCGGAGTCTTCCCAGAAGTTGTAAAGCTAGGAATTGTCTTTGAAATCATCCTTGAGTGGCTTTGATCTGGCATTCACAAGGAAAGTTATGCCTTTTACTCCACAATCTACCGTTTGTACCTATCAAGCAACACAATAAGAATGTGAGAGAATCAACTGCATAAAACTTCAAATCCATAAAGAAATAAGTTGAATTAAATCCAAATCCTCCCAAAATCATTTACAACGAATTCAACTTATCACCCTGCGGCCTTCGGACCTTGGATGCAAGTCCAAAGAAGATCGCACTGTCCACCAAACGCCCCCAACTCGCACAGCCATGTGACTGCCCCTGCCTACGGCCACTAGGGCCTCCCGGGTTCACGCTACAAAGCTCTGGATGGATTAGAGCCGTTAGACACTCCACTGACTCCCTTTGGCTCGATGGTGACAACGTCCCATCAACCTCCCAACGGCTCACTGATCAAAAAACGAAGGGAAAAATCCCTAACCCATCATACCACTACCTCGCAACGCACATGCCATGTGTCGTTTAACCCACCTAGAATGCCCCCTCCCCCATGCGTCCTGACGACGCCGTCTTGCTCCACTCAGGCTCCCTCGCTAGGCTAGCCCCCTACAATCACGGCCCTGACCTCCCAGGCCCCCTCGCTGGGCCAGAAAGCTCTAAACCTTGCACAGTCCCCAGCCTAGATTGACCTTAGTTCTTCCGCCCTCATGGGCCCAACTAACATCCCTCATCCCCCTCGCCCATCTCCGACCCATACGACCATTACGATCCCTACACATACTGAAATTATTATCCATAACCCAGCTATTCAGTTACCCCCTCAACAGGACTTAGGCCGTCGGGATATGGATGCCGAGCCCACTGGTACCGGTAGTCTATCGGATTTGTCCGATTCCACCCAAACCCATTTGCTTCTCTCGTCGCATCCACCGGACCCGAGCCATGCTACCAACCCAGACCCTGGATCACAACTCGATTCCGACATGCAGATGGAGGACTTTGCATAGCTTCCCTTGGCTAGACAAGATCTAGAGCAATCAGCCGTTGCTGTCCCCTCTTGGGTAGAATAATTGGGTCCTTTATTCCCTCTTATTATTATTATTATTATTATTATTATTATTATTATTATTATTATTATTATTATTATTATTATGATGTCTATTTTAATTTGGAACTATCAAGGGGCTAGAGGTCGGACCTTCAAACCTATTCTCAAAAATCACATCCGGCTACATCATTCGATTCTTGTCATTCTTGTGGAACCCAAGATCAGTGGACCCCAGGCTCTAAAGGTCATTAGAAGCCTGGGCTTTGCCCAGTCCTTCCGGGTGGAAGTCGAAGGCTTCTCCAGGGGTATCTGGCTCCTCTGGAAAGCCGATATCGGGGTCCGGATTTTGTTAGCCCATCGCCAATTTGTCCACGCTACCATTACTTGGGATCAGCTGATTTTTGACTTTACGGCTATCTATACTAGCCCTATCTACTAGCTCCAAAAATATCTCTGGCTTTATTTACGTCATATTGCTAGGTTTACTCACAACCCTTGGCTTATAGGGGCAATTTCAATGCCAAACTGGAAAGTCGCAACAAACGTGGGGATTCCAGTTACCAACCTATTGTCAACTCGCAATTCCGAGACTGCGTGTACAGTTATAACCTTTCGGACCTCGATTTTTCTAGGCCCAGATTCACTTGGCGGCGAGGCCAAATATCAGCCAGACTCGACCGAGCTTTTTGTTCAAATTCTTGGCTTGATTTGTTCCCCACTACTACCGTCAGACATCTTCCCTTCTTGAAGTCAGATCATCGGCCTATTCTCATCAATTTCACCATCGACTACCCAACCCTCTGCTTGTTAGGCCCTTTCGTTTTTAGACTGCTTGGCTTACCCATCCTGTCTTTCGTCAAATTGTGGCAAAAAATTGGACCTCACCTAGTCAGGATTTCAATAGAGCCCTCCACCGATTCTCTGTGCATCTTCAGTTATGGAACACTACCACCTTTAGTAATATCTTCCACCGAAAAAAGCATCTCCTGGAAAGACTCGAAGGCATTCAACAACGCCTGGACGATTCTGCCTCAAGTTATCTGCAGGCTCTGGAGGCGGAGCTTCGCCTCGAATTAAAGCAGGTTCTATACCAAGAAGACCTTTACTGGCACCAGCGCTCCAGGAGTCAATGGATACTGCAAGGAGACCGTAACACCATTTATTTTCATGCACTCACGAGATCCAGATGAAGACAAGTGAGGGTTACTTCCATCAAAGGTGAGACGGGGACGGTTATATCTGATCCTGCGGCTCTCAGCGAGTTAGTGCAACATTACTTTGAGAACCTTTATCGGGCCGACCCCCTGCAGCCCATCCTAGGCCATTCGTAGTCACTTCCCCCCTTGACTCAACAAACCAAAGAGGAGCTGTGTCGGACCTCTTCGACCCGATGAAATCAAGAATGCGTTTTACAGTATGGCCCCCAACAAGGCTCCCGGGATTGACGAGTTCACAGCTCTCTTCTACCAGTCCCAATGGAATATTGTCGGTCCCTCGGTGTCTACTTTTCTTCAAAGAATTCTTTTCCATGAGATTTGGGAAGCGGATCTGAATCGTACCATTTTGGTTCTTATTCCTAAGACTCCGTCTCCCACCTCCATTATGCAGTTTTTCCCCATCGCCTTATGCTCGGTGCTTTACAAAGCCATTACTAAGCTTATCGTGCATAGACTCAAACCGTACTTGGATGGGTTGGTCGCATCGACCTAATGCAGCTTTGTTCCTAGGCGCCTGATTACGGATAATATCATAATCACCCAAGAAGTTATCCATACCATGAGACGAAAATCTGGTCGAAAAGGGCTTATGGCGCTTAAGGTGGACCTGGAGAAAGCTTATGATAGGCTATCTTGGGAGTTCCTCCGAGATACGCTTATTGACATCGGTATCCCGAATTCGTTGATAAGTCTCATCATGAAGTGTGTCTCCAGTGTCTCTCTCCAAGTGCAGTGGAATGGAGAACTCAGTGATGCTTTTACTATCTCCCGCGACATTCACCAAGACGACCCCCTCTCTTTGTACCTCTTTGTTATGTGTATGGAACGCCTAGGCCACGCCATCTTGCGCGAGGTCTCCCCGCGGAAGATGGATTCTTATTCGCCTAAGCAGACAGGGGCCACCCCTCTCTCATTTATTCTTTGCCGACGATCTTATTCTTTTTACCGAAGCTTCTATTGAACAGGTGACTATCGTTCGAGGCGTCTTACAGGATTTTTGTGCGGCTTCAGGACAACGCATCAGTCACGCCAAATATCGTTGCTTTTTTTCCACAAATGTACCTTCTCAGATGACTCACTGCTTAAGCAACGGCCTCGCTTTCCCCAGACCAACGACCTCGGTGGTTACCTGGGCGTCCCTCTTCTGCATGACAGAATTAGCCGAAGAACTTAACAACATATTCTTGACAAGGTGCACCAAAGGCTAGCTGGCTGGTCGGTCAACATGCTGTCCTTGGTTGACCATGTAACTTTAGCCCAATCTGTCATTGCGGCGCTTCCTCTCTATACCATGCAAACTGTCCGTTTACCCCGCAGGCTCTGTGACGAACTGGAAAAGTTAATGCGCCAATTTATTTGAGGTTCCTCTCGTGGGTCAAAGAGGATGCACCTGGTCAATTGGGAGGACGTTTGCCAGCCCAAAGACATGGACGGCCTCAGCCTTCGAAAAATTTGCAAGACCAATTATGCTTTTCTCATGAAGTTAGGCTGGACGTTGATCACGAAGCCTCACTTGTGATGGGTACAAGTCCTCGCCCACAAGTATCACGTCGATGTCACCATTCCCCCCTCCTCGCTTGACGC
Source organism: Erythroxylum roigii (assembly GCA_027576455.1). Classification (NCBI taxonomy): domain Eukaryota; kingdom Viridiplantae; phylum Streptophyta; class Magnoliopsida; order Malpighiales; family Erythroxylaceae; genus Erythroxylum; species Erythroxylum roigii. Next base: position 3,821 of record JANZXV010204441.1, on the reverse strand, counting down.
CACTGGAGGTTCTATGATTTGGAGGAGTATCAAGGCTACATGGCATAAAGTTTTGCAAGGTCTACAATGGATGATTGGCGATGGTTGTAGGATTCAGTTCTGGGTTGACCCATGGCTTTCAGGCATCGAGCCCCTTAGTTCCCATTCTCTATTCCCGATCCCCGATTCCATCTCTCACCTCAGTATTAGTCAATTTTTCGACTCATATGGCAACTGGCTTTGGAACGAGATACAACCCTACCTCCTGCATTCTATTTGTCGATTGATTGCCGACACGTTTCCCCCCAACCCCGACTTCGGCCCAGACCAGTTGATTTGGGGAAATTTTGACGATGGGCTTTTCTTCGTTGCTTCTGCGTATAACATGAACATGGGCCATGACAATATCGAGGCCCTTGATATTTGGAAGGTAATATGGAAGTGGTCGGGCCCGCACCCACTACAAGAAAATAAGGCATTCTGCGACGTTTTTAAAACGTCACAGAATGTCTAAAAATGTCGCAGAATGTATTCTGCGACGTTTTAAAAAATGTCACAAAAAATGTCGTAGAATGTGGTGTAGGCAAAAGGTTTCGCGACGTTTAATGAAAAACGTCACAAAAAAACGTCACTAAAAGGTTGGACAATCCACGACGTTTTTAAAAAACGTCACGAATTGTCTAACATTTCGCGACGTTTTTAAAACGTCACAGAATGTAAAGGAATCTGCGACGTTTTTTTTGGTAACGTCGCAGAAGGTCTTCAGTGACGTTTTTAAAAATGTCACAAAATGTCTTTCGCGACGTTTTTGTTAATATTTTTAATTTTTTTAAAAATTCAAATTAATTTAATAATTTTTAATTTAATAATTATTTTTTAAAATACAATTTTTTTAATCTTATTTGTTTGATAATTATTCAATATTATTTATGAATTTTATTTATTTAATAATTCTTCAATTTTAATAATTTTAATACAAATTTTTTAATCATTGAGGTCTTCTAGAATACAACTTCAGTAAAAAAGCTTCCACATCATCTTGCCTTCTTGTATACATAAATTGTCATTAGAGTAGGAGATACGAGGCAAGACAAAGACACGAAGTGCTTCAAAACACAATTATATGTACACATCAAACATCTGAACTTTGTATTATAATTTTCACCTTGATTATCAAGCCCAAAAACATCAAGAATAATATATTACAAAGGACAGAGAGAAAAGGTAAACTAATTATAAAGGAGGCTCACCTATGTTACGATCAAGTCTATCTATCGAGTGCCAGACAACATCTGGATTATTTGCCAAAACCAGGAAATCATTAGTTCACAAGCAATGACCGGATACTGTTGTTGACACCCTTAAACTTTGCTATTGGAGGGCAGGGGTAGAAACCCATGAAAGAAATCAACAAAGTAACCAGGCTCATGTGCCAACTTTGAGATGATATCCCTTAGAGTGACCACCCCTTCCAGGTTTCCAGCATTGTTTACAGCATATACCCAATGAATTCTTTTGGAGTCCAGCTTCAAAATCAACTCTTTCATAGTATCATGTCCCGTACACGTGACCATTCCATTAACAATAGGCGAGGTTTCATCATGTTTCTTCAAGTAGCTGCTAATTGCTGTCAAAAAGTTCTTGGTTGTGATAGACCTGACAAAATGCTAAAAATTAAGTGCTTGGAAAGGAAAAGGTTAGTACAAATGATGCATTTCATTCCTACAGTAAATTTATTTGTTGGTGCCAAATCCAAAGACAACAAGCAACTGAAGTGTAGATAGACTACATTAAGTAATTTCTTTAGTTTGATTGACGAGCTTTGGTGTTGGACCCCGAACTTTTCGTAAAAGATTAGAGCTATTGAATGAGAAATTTTGGTGATTAGTCACGAGTTAAAAGCTCATGAATGGAAGTTCTTTAACTAAGAAATGATAGACAAGAGTCAAGTAGGGAATAAAAAATGTGGATAGATTCATGATTTGCTATGGTGTTTTTGGTGGATAAGAGATTTTTGAAATAGAAAGAATTAAGATGAAAGTTAGAAGTAAAATGAGAGCAATATTGTGTAGTAAATAGATGAAGAATAGGTATATATGTTTATGTTATGTTATTCGTGTTCATGATTATTCATGGATCTGATTTTCATTAGGGATAATGTTGATTTGAAATGGAGTTGAGAATGAGGAGTAAATGAAGTAGAAAAGTGATCTTGGTATGAGTTGTGTAAGAAAAGATTTTGGAAATAAAGAGTTGATCTGGAAAATGTTCACTGAGTATGGTTCAGTATTTTAGCCACAACGTTTGCTCTAGATGCCAAAAAAGATGATTATTAATTTGGATTAAACTAGAGATATAGGGCTACATTTCATATGAAGACATTGAGTTTCAATTCTGTCTCTAAGAATCCCAAAATTTGTCATGAAGTTAAGAATTGGGTGCAGTGTTGGTGTATGAATGAAAAATTTGTCTCCGAAAATTAGGGGCAAATTTGAGATTGATATAAATAGATTTGAGCTAAGTGGCCTTCTGAAAAGTTGTAGATCTTTCTTTTATCTTTTCAACGGTATATAGCATGAAAATTTTGGATATCAGAGTTGAAAGATACGAGCATTACAAGTTATGAGGTTCCATCGTCTTAGTTTGACTTTTTGTTTCTCAGTTTGACCGTCTCATTTTGCTTCGTCTCAGAATGACATCAGCATCGTCTTAGAATGACGTCACTATCGTCTTAGTTACTGTTCATCATCTTAGTTTGACTTTTTGCGTCTCAGTTTGACCGTCTCATTTTGCTTCGTCTCAGTATGACGTCAGTAATTCGTCTCCTGACGTCAGCATCGTCTCACTTTGGCCAGAACATATTCTAGCCCAAATTTGATCCCCTAGATGACATAATTGGTCTTTAAGGTCTTCATGAGAGTTGTAGATCTTGAAGTCCTCTTTCTATTCATTTAAAGAACTCCTGAATCTGAGTTTTGTACCGAAAGTTATACCCATTTTTTCGATTCATCTCAGTATGACGTCAGCAATTCGTCTCATGCCGTCAGCATCGTCTCACTTTGGCCAGAACATATTCTAGCCCAAATTTGATCCTCTAGATGACATAATTGGTCTTTTAGGTCTTCATAAACGTTGTATATCGTGAATTCTTCTTTCCAACCATATAAAGAACACCTCAATCCGATATCTGTAGGGAAAGTTATGGCAATTTTCCCAACCTTGTTTTGTCTGATGATGTCATTTAGTCTAAAAAATGTCGTCATATCGTCTGTTCTATTTTCCACCCCTCAGATGAAATAATTTGCCTTTGACGTCTTCATGAGAGTTGTAGCTCTTGAAGTCATCCTTCAAACCATCCAAAGAACATCTCAATCTGAAATTTATACAGAACGTTATGGCTATTTCCCCAAAACAGGTTCAGAATGATTTAGGTCAAAAACATGGTTGCTTCTCTTAACCATAACTTCTTCACTAGACCTCCAAATGACTTGATTCTTGAACCATTGGATTTGTACGACTTTTCTCTATATCTCCACCAAAAAATTGAAGCTATCTGAAATGAAATAAGAAAGGTTGAGTGAAAAGAGTGGGATGGGTACAGTGAATGTGCTCTTGAATAATATGAACTGGTGTTATCCCACTGAATATACTTCAGTATTTTGATAATTTCTGGAGCTCTACTAACCCAAATGAGATAATTTCTGATTTGTGGTAAACTAGAGACATGGAGCTACAAATGTTATGAAGAAATTGGAATCTAATTCCGTCTCTAAGAGGTTTAAATTTCAGGTGGAAGTTGTGCATAGTATACTGTTTTGGACAAGAGCAGTCCAAAAATGTTT
>JANZXV010203306.1:0-16377 GCA_027576455.1 Erythroxylum roigii | reverse complement strand
TTAACATTCTGGATGCCTCAATCGTTAGCCAAACCCGCATTATATGCAGCAACCGTGATTCATTCTGCATAGGCCGGCACTTGTTTTGGTCCTTTTTCTTATTGGGCCTTACCTTATAACATACTAGTTCATAACACAACTCTTAATTTCTACAACTCTGGTGGTTACGTAACTCTAGAAACTAGATGAGACACTAAAACTAGCTCATTAATCAAAATTTGAAGTTACTTTTCAGTATATTACCTTGAAGATCGGGCAAGAAACTATATAGAATGTTTGTCAGAATGTCTTATCATTTATCCCATGTTAAAGTATTTCGCAATATTTGCAAATAACAGGGATTCTCATAATTAAATGTGAATATTTTCGTCATGTATGTACATGGTTTTCTATGCATATATATATATACACACACCTCTTTAAGTGTATCCTTATCCTTTCACAAATATAGAATTTACTTCTTTTAAGTTTTGCCGTTTTCCCCATTAATTTATCCTGTCTTGAACGTTGCAGTGAAAATTGGTCAAAATTAAACAAAAATGTTCAATTTACTAATGTCATGATGTAGCATTATTAGAATCGTTCAGAAGACCAACTCCTTGGGTATGAATGTCAGAAACAGTCTTGCTGTAAGATTATATCTACACTGATTAGTCAGTAAAATACACCTTGAACCATAATTTAATTATATAATTGCGCTAGTAAAAGAAGACAAAGTCAGGGGTGGTTATGTAGTTGTTCCCGTGAGCTTCATAGCGTATTGCTGAAGGACTTTTCATTTTTTGGCTGGCGGACGAAGGATTAGTTTAATCCTACCGTTTATTCCCAGAGTTAATTTATTTGTTCCATTCAAACTTATTATAACTAAAAAGGGATATAAGGGGAAGACGAACAAATCAGCTTAGGAAACAAAGAGTTAAAAGTTGAGGGACAAGATCTTCTGTCCAGTTTTATGGTGTCTTATTCTGTCTTATAAATCTCAGCCATTTATTTATGCAGGTCTCGCATGGACTCCGTATAAATAAATGTGGAATCCGCATAAATGAATGGTTGATATTTATGGGACAGAATAAGAAATCATAAAACTGGACAGAAGATTTGGACTCAAAAATTGATAATAAAAAATGTAATTGACACTTGAATTAGAGATTTGCTTTAATCAAGCCGTCTTTGAAGAGTTCTCGACTGCTTGAGAATTTGGCAAAGGTAGAGGAAAAAGTCCTCTCTGCTGATTTCCATTCTTAATTAATTAACTGATACGTATATATATATATAGACATATACATACATACATACATATTATTAGGAGCCCTAACCTCCAAGCTTAAAATCCACAAGCATAACACAGGTTTTGCCGAAGTCCGAGAAAGTCATGTCGTACTCAAGATTTGCCTTTGCTTTGTATTTGTTAGCCACCACTGTAATGATCCAAACTGTTTTAGGAGCTGACCCTCTCCTACATTTCTGCACAAGTAATCAAAATTTCACTGCCAATGGCCCTTATCATACGAGCTTCAATAGGCTCATGGGTTTTTTCTACAGTCAAGCTCCTATTGGAGGTTTTGCACTTGGTAGTTTGGGTCTAGAGCGAAAGCGACCTTATGGGCTGGCAATGTGCCGAGCAGATGTCTCTGTCTCAGATTGCCGAACCTGTATTGTTGGCGCCAGCACTGAGATTCGCAAACGCTGCCCATACAATAAAGGAGCCATCATATGGTACGACCAGTGCCTCTTGAAATACTCTAATGAGGACTTCATTGGCAAAATAGACAACAAAAACAAGTTCTACTTGTTGAACGTGCAAAACGTAAGTGATGGAATCGCCTTTAATGGAAAGGTGAAGGAATTGCTGACCCAACTTGCAAGTGAAGCTTCTACTTCGAGAAAAATGTATGCGGATGGAGAGTTGGAGCTCGAGGGGTCAAAGAAACTTTATGGGTTGACTCAATGCACCAGGGATCTTTCTGCTGCTGATTGCAAAGGGTGCATCGATGGTGCTATAAGTGAGCTTCCAAGCTGCTGTAGTGGGAAAAAAGGTGGAAGGGTCGTCGGTGGAAGCTGCAGTATTAGATATGAAACTTATCCATTTGTTAAAGCTTAAAAGTCGAATGAATCCCCAGCTGTTTGCATCTCAAACACGTTATGCCTGCTCGGAAGGATTATTTTATTTTATTAATTTTCCAATAAACAAGATCATTATAATAGCTTGTATTCATTTTCTTAAATAATTTTATTAAAGAAAATATTATTTTACAATATTGGCAAAAGATAAGACTTACAATTTTAAAAGTTTACCATGCTTTATAATTTATATAGTTATTACCTAAATTCCTGTTATTTCAGTTGGTGATTTCCAAACTTAATGGACTGAGCCCTACTCTTAATTCATATAGGTTGACATTCAAATCAAAGTGAAAGGCCTTTTTTATTAAATCAAGTTTAAGCCATATAGGGTATAGATAAGACAAAACACTAGATGAAAATTGAGAGATATGATAATAAAAACCAAAATCAAGGAGCTGCATCAAGCACAAAGAGGGGATCGAGCAAGAAATAAAGATCAAAAGCCTTAAATCATGCTCAAATCTTAAACCAATAGTAGTCATTACATGGAGTGTACAAAGGATCAATGTCCTAAAAAGCAATTGGTAGTTCATAATTTTGTTTTCACTTAGAAGCCTTAGTTAGTTGGGCTCTTATAAATAAAAATAAAAGTTAATTCACATAGAAATGAATTGTGGTTTTTTGAAAAGATTCTATCACAAACTAATAACATCACTTCATTTTTTGAAAACAAAATAAGAGCTATCACAAACGAGTAACATCATTTTAATAGTATAATCATTATTTGTTCTGACCTTGCCAAAGTGATAATTCATCAAACCAATTAAACTAAGCACTATGTTTCCTTAAATTTCATCTCAGTCCCAACTATTATTTTTGTACTTTTGAATAGAATAAATGGCTCAAAGGTCAGTCAGCTGAGTCTAAAGGATTTAGCTAAAAATTTTGTAAAATTCCTTATATATATGTAGCATATTATGTACTTAGTTTTGACATTTTACATATTTGGAAAATATTGTAAAGCTATGATGTATATTCGGTTTTTATGGAATGAAATGACGAATTCGGTTTTAAAATTTGGTGACATTTATGTATTTATGATGATGCCATGATTAAGTTCGTGATGTGATTGCTCTAACATGCTATTATTATAGATTACGTACTGGAATGTCTACAGGATATTCTGATATGTACCCAATGATAGTGGAATGTTACAAATAAGCATTTGCTCCATACTATCTTATGCCAAGCTACTTCAGGATTTCTTCCTCTTAATAGTCTATTGCTTGACTATTAATATTTATGTATGTGTATTTTAATTTAGTTTATTTTTGTCTGTAATTTATTCTGCTATTCAGCTATTAATGTGAATGTATTTGTGGTTTACTTATTTGATGTTTTCTAATGAATTTTTTAAATTATTTATTTAAAATATTTATTCATAACTAAATAATTATAAAGTTATAAACAAATAATGAAAATATTTATAAACATGAGACTAAACCTTAAAATTACTATAAAGTTATAATTACTTAAATAAACATATTTGCATATTTTCCAATTACCTATGACTTCTACAAATATTATTAAAAATATTAGAAAATGCTATTGCATATTTTTTTAACGAACTCAAATCAAAGTTTAAAATTTTGACAACTTGAAGTTCAAATAAAATGAATTTTATAACATTAAAATTCTTCTTGAATACTACTAAACATGTAAATATTTGGTTCGAAAATGCTCATTTCCTTTTCTTATTCCAGTAAAACTTTAATTTGCAAAAATTCTGAATAGGCATACTGCACTAAACTTTTAAATTTGTTAGGTTCATAAATCCCAAAGATGAAAGTTACTAAATTGGATTCGAGAATGGGAAAACGATAAGAGGCAAAATTTAACAGCTAAGAAAGGGCTATCAGAATCCACTGGGGACTGAGCTAGGTGTCAATGCAACTTGTTACAAAGTTTGTGGATTGAATTTCATTTGTTATAATTATCTCTTTAATCCAAATCGAACGTTTTCAATAGAATCTTTGGATATCCTGGACCTTGGATAACAGCAAGTTTGACGGTTTGTCCACTACAAGAAAAATAGGAATTAGCAATGGAAAATTACCAATGGAAAAGAAATCGTTGCAAATTACCGATGGAATTTTCCATCGGTAACATTGACGGGAAAAATTTTGTTTAGAAGTGGTAGTAATATCCGTTGGTAAATATGGAGGTAAATCATCCCGACAAAATTTGTGACAGACTTTAATGACGGTATAAAATGCCCGTCGGTAAAGAAAGTGGGAATTATTGATGGAATAAAAAATTTTTGAGTTTACCGATGGAAATTTTCAAGGTAGACGTCATCGTCTGCTTCGGCTTTAGAGTTTTAAAGTAAAAGAAAACGACGTCGTTGGGGAGAGGAAAGCTTTTGAGTGAGTTTAATGTTAAAGAAAACGACGTCGTTTAACACCAAACGACATCATTTTCTTTAACATTTTACTCACCCAAAAGCTCTCCTTATACTTATTTTCTTTCCTGTATAACAAAAGGAAAAAAAAAAAAAGAAGAAGAGGTCTTATAGCTCTTCACTAAAAGAAGCTACCGAGACTAGTATTGAGTTCGATAATTTGTCAACATTTGACATTATAATGAATGATCTAGACATAATATTATTAAAGAAAGATTTCTACAGAAGAGTAGGTAAGGTTTGGGAAAAGGGTTATCTATTGTATGATCCTCTTAGAACTGAAATCAACTTTAATCGTAAGAAGCTAAGGTCAATTACTTGAAATATAAGATAACTTAACTTGGAAGTGTTAGGTCGGATGATAATTTAAGGGATATGTAACTAGATATAGGAAATAATTTTCTAATAGTTATTGAGGATATTAATTTCAATCAAGAAGCATGTAATCGAAACGAGGATAATGGTAATGATGAAAATGAGAAATATTAACGCAAAGGATGGGATATGAATTTCAGGTTGAAATATGCCACTAAAAAGAAAACAGGTTATAATGAGACCAAGGTTCAGACCATGATTTGGAGCCAGTTACTGTCCAAGTGAAGCATCACATTCTGCAGTTGCAACTGAATTAGATGCTATACCTTCAGCTACTACTATATTTGCAGATGAGGCATCATCTTTTGTACTTGCTACTACACCATCCACCACCCCTATACCGACAAAGATATCAGGGGTAAACGATGCGGATAAAGGAGGCGACCTCTAGCCTGAAGCTGAGGGGAGCTGATGGAAGAACTTACATTACAATTGTCAACAATCTGTAAGTAAAAATACATGAAGCACCATATGTTTATAATTAAGTTATAGGTTTAAATTTAAAAATGGTATAAATTAATTGTTTTAATATTAGGCTGATTTCATTTGGACCATGCTAAAGAAACATGACATCCAAATTCAAGGAGAAGATTGATGTTGAGGGTTATATATGGAAGAATATCTTTCAGGCGAAAAAGGAATTTTAATATCACGAGTTTGAGGTATAAAAATTTATTTTTTAAAAATTGATTCTTATACGTTTATTAAATAAATATTATTACATTATAAATACTTATCGTATGTTTCTCCTTTTATTTCATAAAGATTTTTTTGGGATTCTGAATTTGACACAATCATTTATAAATTATGGGAGGGACGAGCACGTACACGTTATTGAGACTTTGTTGATGCGATACACAAGGCTGGTGTACGGCTGCCTTATATTTTTGAACAAATATGGAGTTGTTAGCAGTAGTAGTGGATATCACCCAAGATAATGTCCATTTCAGAGCGTAATTTTACGAACAGACGTGGAGGATCGAGGGAGAGAGTCTTCCAGTACAAACTGGAGGATCTATTACCCACCACGAGCGTACAGATAGACTTGTAAGTATCTACAGTTTACATTTATACTCTAATTTTTGTACTTTGGTGCATTTCAATTTAATTTGTTGTGTGAATTTTGGAATGAAAATATGATATTATGAAGAATGATAATGTTATAAATGTCTGGTGCCATATATGGCTGTGTTGTTGAGTTTTTTTTTGTTCAATAAGGGGTAAATATCATAAAAATAGAGAAAAATTTGCCAAAATTTTTATAAATTATAGTTCACTTATATATGCAAGAAAAGTCTATAGGCACGAAGCCTTCACCATATCAACTCTTTTTGCACACTCACACTAAGATGCATGACGGTGTGACCTTCGTCAACCCCCGATGTAGAGAACTAAATGTATGTGAAATTTATGCTTTAAATTGATGCTAAATAATCATCTCTTACTAACATAAATATTGCCTTATGATAGGACCAAATACAAGAAAGCATTCAACGACAGTCTCAGCAGTTTGAAGATGTTGATGAGACTCAAACCTATCTTCATGCAGTGGGTGGTACGAACCGTCGTGGAAGGATATTCGACTTAGGTTCATTTGCTAACATATGTTATTCGTAATCCTCCACATCTAGTACAGTAACATCTAGTAGGCGGTCCGCACCCAATGAAGTGAGCTTGGGAGCACAATACAGATATTGGCAACTCAGTTGTAGCAGTCGATGGATACATAGCTTAGCTCCGTGATAAGGTGGATGAGTTAAAGGGCAAGTGTAGCACCTCATCGCAACAATCAGAGCATCCGTGGTCACCAAATGAATAGGGTACTTGTAGTTATTTTATATGAATTAAAAATACTTATTATGTACAAAATAATTTTTTTATCAATTAAGATAATTTTTACTTTATATCATCAATCAACTTTCTGTTTTAACAAATTAAATGTTGAAACAAATCAAAATATTATCAACAGATAACTCATAACTGTTTAAATTACGCATCAACCATAACATCATCAAATAAAATTTAATGCAGGGAAATTAAAAAACAGTTTTTAGTAAATTTATCGACGAAAAAACAAAGCTTGTCGGTAATATCTATTCGATTTACCGACGAATAAATAATAATCGTCGGTAATGACAACATTGACTTACTGACGGAATAACCAATTCCTTCGATAAGTTTGCCGATGGACATATCTTATCTGTTAGTAACTTTACTGACTGAAGACAACACAGAATAATCGTCGGTACGTTCACTGACAGTTACACAAAATTTTTGCCAGTAAATTTGTGACAAACATTCTATGATTCGTCGCAAATTATTAACTACATTCATTTCTCCAACGCCTTAGTCTGTCGGTAAATTTCATCACTAACTTAGCTTTCTAACGGAATGTGTAGAATTATGTCTTTAAACTTCATTTTTCTTGTAGTGTGAACATTAGTACCTAGAATTAGATACTATATGCAAAATATGGTTACTACGTTAGAGTTTACATCAATTGGATTATTATTATCTCTAAAATTTTGAATAAGGACAAATCTTGTTCAATTAGAGGAAAATTAGTTTTGCTTGATAGGAATTCTTTTTTATAAGGCCTTTTATGGGATTAAATTCTTGATTAATATTTAGATAGTTGATACGTGTTTTAATAGTATTTTGTTAAAGTTTTGATGCTTTTTTTCAAGTTTTAAAGATGGTCCCTTAAACTTTTCGGTTAACTAATCGATTAATAATATCCTAGTGTGATCAACCAATATCTTCAAAACTCACCTCTTTTTGCTTTCCAGTGAGTTTGTTGGCTTTCTAGTTGCTTGTTTGGTCACCTAAACAATTACTTTGGTATACCAATATGCTTCAATAGTCGACCAATGTCCTAATATTTGACATTCATTTATCTTTCCAATGAGTTTTTTAGGAGTTTGGTTGTTCCTTTGGTCAATTACCTATGTACATTGCTTGATCAATATTTTCTAGTGGTCGACCAATATCCCCTTTGTCTAAGAAATTTTATCCAATAAGTTTATAAATTATTGGTCAACCAACAACATATATTAATTGACCAATGAAGTCTAGTAGATTGTGTTTTAAATCTAAACTATTTTTTTTCCACGCCTCTACTGCTTTATCTCATAAACACAAACATTCGTTGACCACTCCTTTTATCTTTAATATCTCCTCCGCCTCTTTTCTTCTATTATCATATTTTATTTTTATATCCTCTAAATTGCAAACAATTCACTTTTTTCGAAAAATATCATCTCCCACTTCATAAAATTCTCATTAAAATTACATCAAATTGGAGATTTTTCAATTAAAAGTTATCTTTTAATATTGATGCCTTTATAGTTAAATTTTCAGAGGAACTAAAGAAATTTCCCTTTCAATTATATCGATACATCTTAATTTTTAAATTTTGGTATTTTAGGAATTTTTCATGTTTCTACTTTTGAAATTTCGGAGGCTTCAAAATTATACATTCTTTTATGAAATTGATTATTGGATATTGCAATTATGCCTTTATTTATTAGAATTCCAATCTCTAATTTTGTTAGAACTTGACATTGATTTTTTAATTGAATCTTTCAACTTAAACACAATACCGAAATTGGGGTTTTTTATTTTAGACATAATTAAGAATGTTTATATTAAAATTGATCTTTTGTTTTGGCTTCTTAAAAATTCAATAAATTTCTTTAGTAAAAAATTTTATCATTCTTAATCAAGTACATTGTATATATCAAGCTAGTTTGAAGTATGACACATTAGTTTTAACATTTTTAATGATTTTTTTGTGATTCCAAAAAGAGGACAAAAGATTGGTGATATTAAATCTTGGGGGAGTTATGACATTCAAGTGGAGTGATGAAATTTAAATAGAGTGATTTTTTTCTCGTTTTTGTATTTCTTATACTTTGTGATATGTTTGAGTAAATTTATATTATCTATATGTATGGATATTTCTTTGATTTTGAATATCTTTTGTTCTTGATATTGTATTTTATGCATAATATTTTTTCATCATCAAAAAGGGGAATATTGTTAAACCAAAGAAGGTTCCAATTGATGTTTTGATATTAACAAAACATAATTAATACTAATGTGTTTATTAATTTGATGAAAAGCAATATTAGAACAAAATGAAGTCGTAAACTCAAGAATATAGTATATGAAGTTGACAACTAGAAATTGAAGTTGATAACCAATGAAATGAAGTTCAAACAAGAACAAAAGAAGATCCAAGGCTCGTCAAAGTCATTTCACATTTTGTATTATTATTTATAAGTTCACTTTGTTAATTTGATGATTCAAAAGGCTCACCATGCATAATCATTTTATCTTACTTATTTCATGGGTCTTTACATTCATTAAGAGACATTGAAGCTTTTGATTTTAATATAAAAGTCTCCTGATCTTTCAGATAATCTTTAGGGAACATTTTAGAAACGTTTTAATTATATTTGGATCAAACAAATTAGTTTTGAGCATCTGGAAGTGTTAAAATCATGTTTTTTAGAGTGACTAGTCAATCAATATAGGTTAAAGTTATTAAATATGAAAGGTTAGGAATTTCTTATAACACTAGTTGATGTACTAATTGACTAGCATGTCATATTAATCGACCAATATAAGTTAGTATTCCAACGATTAGTAAATCTAATATTATAAATGCATACTAGTCGACCAATGAGTCGAATATAGTCGTCGTAATAGTTAGTTCTTTGCTCCAATAGCTATTTTGGGTCCCAAAACACTATAAAGAGATGTTTTCTCATTGGTTGTAGCATCAATAAGGTTTTGAGCGTTATATACACATATTTCAAAGAGTTTGCAATCATTTAATTTTCATTGTGTCATATTTGTGTGAGTAAGCAATTTTGGAGTTATCAAGTGAAATGGTGAGCTATTTTAAGTTGTAATATTTGGTTGGGGCAATATATTGTTGTATTTGGAGGTAATACAAGTAAAATTGAGGTTCCTCTTCAAATCAGAATAAGATTGCAAGAAAGATTCCTCTTTACTAAGAAAGATAGTACAAAGGTTATTCTTCACCTTAAAAGAAGAATTGTAGTAGAATTCTAAGAAAAGTCTTTGAAGTGGACATAAGCAAGAGTTGTTTGGCTAACCACTATAAATCAATATACTTAAACAATTCTCTATTGCAAAATAGTATGTATGATATACTTCAAGGTATTACCCTCAACTTTAACCATAACCCAAGTTTCACAAAAAAGAAGTTATTCTAATGGTCAAAAATCATAATATAAGTGATGCTTCTACCTGTAATCTAGTCTCTAAATTCTTTAGGGGCATTTAACAACTCCTTGCAAAGTATATATTTAGCACAATCAAATAGTGCTATAAAATGGTAACTAAGGAAAAAGATTGAGATAAAGCCACACAATTGATAATCATATATACATTATCAATTACACACATTACATTACACATATTACAATGATTATAATGGAAAACATTTCACCCAAAGTTTTGCCTAACAAAGCATAGCCTAAACAATGTACAATCACACTCTAGTTTGTAATTTCTTCATAATACTCTTTCCATCACATAATGAATAAAATTATAACTTTGCAATAATTCCTTAGATCTTGAAACCTAAGGGGGCGTTTGGTTTGAGGGTTTGGAAACGAAGGAATGGAATAAATGTAAAACATAGTATTTGCTTTGGGGTTCAATTCCAGTGGAATGGATTTATCTCATTAAATTTGGGAATCTACTAAACCCACCAAGGGGGGTGGGTATCGAGTTTTCATTCCAATATAAGTTTTTATCACATTTATTTTTTACTCTTTTATCCTCAGCCTTTGCCCTACCATCCTCTTTACTTCCTTATGGCTTCTCAATTCCTTATGATCTCCCATCTTGCCTTATCAGGTCTCATCAACGAAGAAATTTTTTGTTCTACGTCTCCAGCTATATTTTGTGAAATCCCTCGTTTTAATTTGATGTTAAATGAACTGGATAGAACCTGGTTTCATCTCATTGTAAATGGGGCTTTTGCTCCTTTTTTTTCTTATATATTCTCGTTTTATGATTTCATCAAGAGAATAACCAATCTGCTATATCTGGTGAGTTTCTCTTCTTTCTTGCTTTTTTTTTTCTCCAGTTTCTTTATTCCTCTTTCAATGATACAACTAACACTTTCCTTTTTCTATGTCAATGATAGTTCTGGTTCTGTATGCTTGGACGTTATCAACCAGTCATGAAGTCCAATGTTTGGTAAGTAATAAATTTTCTTGTGCTTAACAAGCTCTTAATGTCATTTAGTCTAATGGAAAAATGTTTATGTACGGATTCTTTTTTGCATGGAAAAATGCCACAGCTATTGCTTTATCCAAATCATTCGGACCCTCTCAGTGGTGATGCCGCATCATTGATGATGAAGGATCGACAAAAGTATTTCCCTTACACTGCTTCTCACTGTATCCTACTAGAGACAGATTCTTGCAAGTTGTATTTATACTTGGGTTGCTAAAGGAGTTGGATATTGCTAAAAACTGATGGATTTATTTTTATGGTTGGTAAACAGAATACTGTGAGCAATATGCAAATTTAAAAAAATTTTGAATTTTATTTATCGACGGAATTTTATGTACATCAGTAAAATGATCGATATTCATCGACGGAATCCGTCAGTAAATTTACCGACCGAATATTTATTTCCGTTGGTAAATTTACCGACCGCTGTTTTAATGACGTCGTTGGCCGTCGGTAATTTCCGTCGCAATTTTACATTACCAATGGAATTCAAATGTT
Organism: Erythroxylum roigii; assembly: GCA_027576455.1. Classification (NCBI taxonomy): domain Eukaryota; kingdom Viridiplantae; phylum Streptophyta; class Magnoliopsida; order Malpighiales; family Erythroxylaceae; genus Erythroxylum; species Erythroxylum roigii. The sequence continues at coordinate 4,700 of JANZXV010203306.1, read as the reverse complement.
TTCCATCGGTAATTTCTGTCGCTAAACGCCCTATTTCTTGTAGTGAACGAGCAGCCAGTGCGGACCACATTTCCTTTTGTAGTTTCGAATTTATAGAACTCTCACATGATATCATTATCCATGCTACTCAGCAACGTGATACGAGCTAAAGAGTTCTTCTTTTTCCATAATTCATATGCGTCACAGTCCCTCTTATGCTGGGTCGTATTGCCCTCCTCAGGAACTTCCGTGGTTAGGTTTAATGGTTCAAGAGCCTCTTGCTCCTCTAGCACATATTGGATTTTCATATTCCATATTTCGTAATTGTCACCATTGAGTTTCTCACCCCTACTGAGTTCAGCAATAATATTCTTTGAAGCAGTAGCTATTTTGAAACACTGAGTTTCTATAATAAGAAAGAAATATATATGAACGTTAATGTCACATTAATCGTTCATGGAGTAAATAATTCGATCACAATTGCTTATAAAATCAAAGTTCCACAAATGTGTTCAATCATCATTCATACAACAATCGAATCCTGATTACTTTACTCTAGACGAATTCCTATATAAAATTCATGTTAACATATTACATAAATATCAAGACTTTGTTCTTATAAAACAACATATTGCATTAATTGTGCTACAACCTATGAATAGTCTATTGGTAACGAACCCTACGCGAAAATGAGTTCACGAGCTCACGTGACACAGTTCGCGAAGCTTGATGTACAATAGCTCTTACTATTTCCATTGGAAGGCCTATAGGATACAAAGTCCTAATCAACTCCCTTTTATGCATCTCTTTAATAAATGTCATCACTAAAAAATTATAAGTCTTCTCGTTAGGCATATTATTCCAGAGCATTCGTAACAGTTCGCCTTGAGGTTGAGGTAATGTTACAAGCAAATTCATGTACTTTACTTCAACATTTGTACAAGCTCGACAACCTCCAAAGCATAATTCTTGCATCATATTATTAACTGAAATAACATGTTGTGTTAGACCATCTCCAGGCATTAAATGCATGTTGACTAATTTTACATACATACTGCCAATACGTCTCTTCTATGCCTCACATCGAATAAGCTTAGGCGTTCGTTTAATAATAGGCATCTTCCTGAAAAACAAATTTTCAGGAATCAGAAGAGTGCACAAAATAACAAATTATTTTGTCTAACATATAGCGAACTCATGCTCATATTATGGAAATAATTTAATTATATTAGCTATTTATTGAACTATTCAAATTATGCTATTAATTTCTAATCAATTAGAAACTTATTTCTAATATTCAAATATGAATAATTCAAATAGAATTAGAAATTTTTTTTCTAATTTAAATTATAATTGAACTAATCAATTTATCTTAGTTTAATTAGAAACTAAACCCCTTTCTAATTTTAACTAAACAAATTAGTTTTCTTTACAAAGAAAAAATAATTTCTAATATTTTATATTAATTAGAAACTAATTTAACTAACTTAATTAGTTTGGGTAAATTAGAAAACTTATTTCTAATTCTTTATGTTACATTTAATTTAAAACATCAATTTAGATATTAAGGTCTAGTCCAACCTTAATGTGGTTATTAAGACTTAAGCCTTCAATCCTGATGAAAGAAAGTAATATTTATTATGGTCAAGTCATAGCCCATAAGGCATCCCATAGACATGACCCATTTATTGTTATTATAACATATATCTCCAAATACCATAACAAAAGCATCCACGTGTATTGTTTATTTTCAAGAAGAAGAGAGGTCTTCTTTCTCCTCTTCTCTGCGGTTCAGTTCTGTTTTTTTTTCTCTTTTCTTCTCCCGTTACTGGTATCTTTGGATTCTTGTTCTAATAATAGTGTAAAAACTATAACAAAACATTTGACTATTTTTCTTATACCATTGTAAAATGTGACGACAAATTCATAAGAGGAATATTGTTCTAATAACAGTGTAAAAACCATAACAAAAAAAGGTTCTTGTTCTTATACTGGTGTAAAACGTGATGAAAAATTCATATCATTATTCAGAAATCCAAAAATGCTACGCATGCATATAACATACAAAAAAAATGTTTTAACCTGCTCTGAAACCAATGTAAGATTACTCAAGATAGAATATAATATAAAACATCATCACGTAAATTATGTTAATCAGGATTATTTCATATGTATATAAAACAAAGAATCACGTACTTGGATTCTTGTTGTAGTTCTACCAATTAAAGAACTTTTGTTACTAGTTTTACTGCAGAGATCTTCTCTTCTTTTGTGTATAAAACTTGATGGAAGAAAATAAGAAAAAACAAAGACACACAGATGTCTTTTTTCTTAACGTTTCGTTCTTTATTAGTTTCATATACAACGAATAAACTTAATTACCTTTGGTAGTTATTTCAAGAACATTGACCATAATACCCTTTATGGGTGTATATGAGTCATTAATTGATTTAGTTAACAAAATTATTGTTCTCCCTAAACATATAGATTAATGATCCCATAATCTATACATATAATTTATTATCATTAATCTATAATTTCTTACTTAAAACACATAATCCGTATACCTATAACTCATTTAATTAAATGTATATCAAAGTCTCCTCTTACTGGAAGAATTAGACCCCCTAAAAGAAGAATTAGTTCTATAGTTATCGCAGGGTACACAGATAAAGACTACTGGTGCACTTCAAGGACAAGGAGACACTTTCTGTGGGTTTCAAGAGATTGTTCTTTTTTTTTTCTTTGGAATGTATTTTGATGGGTCACCACTAGGAGTGTTCAAGAAAACTTGCGAACCTGTGAACCGGATCTGAACCGCATGAACCAAACCTATAAATAAAGTTATTCGAACCTGAGTTCAGGTTCGGTTCGAACCGAACCTAAAAAATCAGGTTCATGGTTCAGGTTCAGGTTCAGGTTTCTAACTTGCGGTTCTAGGTTAACCAAACCTAACTCGAACCTATAGCAGGTTAACCAAACCGAACCTAATTTATAGGTTTAGGTTTAAACCTGAACCTGAAACACCCAAAAAATCTATCATATATTTAGATATAATTTAGATATCATTTACAGAAATATTTTATTATTAACATTTTATTTGATAATTTATTTAAAAATAATAAATTGAGTTGTGTCTTTAAATCTATTATGTATATACATAAAATAAATAAAAATCTTTTCTTATTGCTTATAATTTTACTATCACATCGTATAATAAAAATCTATTATGTACATAGCATAATATCCAATTAACCTTTTATCAAATTATCAAGAAGTTGAAAGGTTTTTCCATCCATGAAAACAAAGGAAAGGTTTTTCCTTACCATAAATGAACCTTTTAGAAACCCTTAGCTCTGCACATTGCCGTCCAAAGCTGTATATCTCATAGTTCATACTGTCATACAGCCGTCGTCCGTCAGCCGTGGTTCTGCGAGAGAGTCTCTCGGGTGATCACTGTTAAAGGTAAGTGGAAATAACATTACTTTGAGGATGTATTAGTATTACCGAATACCGATTTACCGTAGCTTTGTAAATAAGAAACAAAACCATAAGAAATGAATTACCATAGCAATTGACGACACGTGAATGTGATGAACCATTGAACTGAGACCGTGAGACGTTATGCAGATTGAAGAGTAGACAGTAGACACATCCATGGCTCCAGCCTCCATGCATATATAATGTGTTTAAATGTCTTTTCATCTTCAATTGTTGTGAGAAGTAGCAGAAGGGAAGACTCTTTTTAATCATATTATATATGCATAACATACAAAGCTTTAGTATCTTACATAGCAGCAGGGAATTCTACGTGAATTAGATAGCTTACATAGCTTACATTAATAAGGAGCTTGTCAGTGTAAAATACGCGTTCAAAGTGAATTAGATGCTTATTGCAAGCTTTGTGATCATTGCTATTTCTTGCAAGTTTTGTGATCATTGCTATTTCTTGCAAGCTTTGTATGTTATGAGATATAAGAGTAGAACACCTACGTTGGTAAATCTTTACCACTTAATTGATTATCTAAACATATCTGAAGTTTTAAATGTTATTAAAAAGTAATAGAATAAAAGGGTCAATTACTAAAAAATTACAAAATTTGTGTAAAACTTTAATCTAAAGCAAACTTTAGTTTTTTATTAAAAAGGTTTATACTTTGTAGAATCTTTTCTTTTCAATATCCCAAATTATTCTTTTTTATTGTTCATGAAATTTACAACTACAAAAGGATTAATTTTCTTTATTTTTTTGATCAGGTGTCAACCTCCATAGACTGCTCTAGCAATGCACTATTATTGACTCACGGAACGGAACTAATGGAGATACTTCTCACTTATCAGAATGTTGATGGTGTTGACATGGCTTCTATAACAACTTTTGTAATCCCCAAACACTTGATTCTAATGCATCAAATCTTCCTAAGCCTACTACCACCTCTTTAAACAAGAAAAGATCTTGGGTTTGGGAACACTATATCAAGTCAGGTGAAGCTAACAATAGGGTTGGTGTATGTCAATACTGTAAGAAATCTATTGCTTGTAAAAAGAATAATGGTACTAGCAGTCTGATCAATCACTTGAATAGATGTGTTAAGTATCCATATAACAAGCACAAGGAACTCAAAAGTGGACAAAAAACTATATAAGGAGCAATAGTAGAAAAAGGTGAAGATGAAGATGGCACATCACGTAGAATGATAACATGGATGTTTGATCAAGAA
>JANZXV010202899.1:0-16388 GCA_027576455.1 Erythroxylum roigii | reverse complement strand
AATATTTGAGTCGATGATCGCGGTCTATGCATAATAATTAGGAATTTCCTGGCTAAGTTGTCGTTTATTGAGTTAATTAATTTTATCTGCGTTCTTCGTTAGTTGAATCATAGTTATTATTTTGTTTAATTTTAATTGAGTTAATAATTTGTTAGTGGTTAGATTAATTAGTAGTTTTAGCAGAAAACTCCAAAACCCCCCTTTTAATTAATTTCATAAGTTCTTTGGCATTTGAATAGAATCAATTTATTCCATTCTCTGTGGAACGACCCCATTTACCACTGTGCGCAATTTATATTCGTTTGGTGTTTGGGAATTATTTTTGGTGGATTCGATACCCATCAGTTGCCATCATGCTCTTCTTGTTTTCTCTATTCTTCTTTGATTTTCTTTTCAGTAATGGACATTCAGACTTATAGTGTCCTGATTTATTGCATTCATAGCAGATGACAGATGTCTTCTCGTTCTTGCCTTCATCTTTTCCATTCTTCTTGAAAGAAAACTCTTTGTTTCCTTTTGCTTTCTTTTTCCACATGCGTTTGATCTTCCTCAAGATAAAAGATAATTCATCATCTTCTTCACTCGAATCTTGTTCTGATTCACTGGAGTCGTCATTCTTGACTTCCTCGTTCTTCAACGCTTTTGATGATGAACTTCTCTTCCTCGAAATCTTGTGGTTCTTTTGTCCAGCCTTCAATGCTATTGTTGTAACCCGATCTTGAAACCGGATCCCAACCGAAAAACGAACGAAAAACAGGAACAAAACGAAAGTGGAGGAAACATAAGAACAAATAAAAAGAGAAAGACGGATGAAACAAGTACGAAACCCAAATCGGATACGAAAATCGAAAATGGATCGAATGAATCATAAATTGAAAGAATTTGAAGCGGATACATAAGGCGAAACTGAAGGACAAAATGCGAACCGAATCGCAGCACACAAAAACGAATCGAATACAAACAAGCTGATCAATCAAAACATAAAGCGGAGACAAATCAAAGCGGATTCGACATCCGAAGCGTGAACAAAGAATACTATCGCGTTGGAAACCCTAAAACTAAACCACTCCGAAAAATACGGTAAATTTTTTTCTTCCTTTAATCATTTCTTTCTTCTTTATTCAATCTTATACAAATCAAACCCACATAATTTCTCCATTTGGAAATTCATCCTCAATCAAAAATTATTTCTTCAATTTCTATTATACCTCATAACTCATCAAATTAACCAAACTCTTACTCTTATCCTATCTTTGCCATAAAACCAATTTTATCGAAAAACGGGCAACATAATGGCTGCATTTTGCAAAACTAAAAAAATCTGCAAATCAAAATCACACACTTCTATAATCATATCCAACCATAACAACCATCATCGGACCCCCTTTCCGGATTTCCAACATAAGCAAACACACATCTATACCTAACACTTCAATAAGTCTCAATCGAATCCAGAATCAGAACTCAATTTCATTCATATACAATCCCATTCATTATTCATCTTAATTTCATACGCAAATTCATAACTCAAGCTAAACTCAACCAATCATAATCAAATACAATTACAACTCATATCCATAATCATACACAAGTCTTGTAACTCAATTTAATACACAGAACCCTTATTCATGTACATTATAAATTAAAGCTTACAAAATCACTAATGGCATTCCAAACCATATACAATACTAATATCAAATCCCAAAATTTCATAAAATACAAGACATACGAAATCGAACAAAAGTCTTGATTCTTTTTCATCCGATCTCCCGCTTGAAAACCTGAAGATGGGGATGAAAGGGGGGTGAGCTCGACGGCTCAATGGATAATACATTTATAAATCGAAAAATAAGCAAAAATCATTTTTTTCACAAACTTTTGCCAAAATTGCTTATTTCTCAAACTTTTAAACTTTTCCAACATTCCTAAACAATTTCAAAGATTTCTCGGTTGAAAACCTCAATTTCAATTTTCTCAATTTCTCAAATTCCTTCCCACAATTTATGAACAATTTCAAAAACATAAATGCAGTCACATTTTAAATGCATCACAAACATAAACAAAAGCAAAATCACATAACACATTAAACGGTTTGGGTTGGTCCAAAACGAAACGTACTGCACATTCCCGCATAGCGATTTTGTGCAGCCGTGAACTTATAGGAGTCCGAAATTGGAACTCCTGTGTCACTAGCAGGCAGGCGGGAGAAGCCTATAAAAAGAGACCAGTGCACTGACTTATACTTAAGGGACCTAACCAAACCCACATAACACTTAATTCATACTTGAAAATCGTATTGCCCGAAGGCACATTTCGAAAACTTAGTTTTCATATCATGTCCTATCAAACAAATTGACATTCACAATTTCACATAACAATTCACATAACACATTCCCAATCATTCAAGAATGCACAATGATAGCAATTATTAAGACATTCAATCACAATGAATTTAATAATTATTGCAAATTTTATCACAATCATTCAAAGTCAATAAATGTAAAAACAATGAATGTAACAATTTTCATAATTTAGCATAACAATTTCAAAAGCATACGGAAACCATAATTTTCAAACATTTTTATAAAAAATCTTTTTATAACAATTTCAAAAGCATTCGGAAATCATAATTTTTCAAACATTTTCATAAAAAATATGTTTTAAAAATTATTCCAAAAGCAATAAATTTAATTATTCAAACCCAAAGAATTTCTCAATTATCAAGATCAAAGAAAGCAACATTTTTCATAATTTATCAAAATCGTTCATAAATAATAAATAACAAATGTATCAATTTTTATAATTAACAAATCCTTCAAGCCTAATAAATCTCAAAATTTTTATCAATGTATCAAAATCATTTGAAACAATAAATCTAACCTTTGTATAATTTTCATAATTTCATAAATTCTTGTAATTTATCAAACATTTAAAACTTGTAACAATTTTTAAAAACATTTGGAATTAATAATTACAATTTCTTAAATCATTAAAAATATAACAAATTTCTAAAATTATTCCAAAAGCAAGGAATTTAATCATACGAAAATCATAATTTTCAAACATTTACATAATCACCACTTTATAAACAAATTCGAAAATATTCGGAAATCATAACTTTTCTTTATAAACACTTCCAAAAATATTCGGAAATCATAATTCTTCAAACCTTTACATAAACAATATTTTTATAAACACTTTCAAAAATATTCGGAAATCATAATTTTTCAAACCTTTTCATAATCGATATTTCATAACTAATTCCGAAAGTATTCGGAAATCATAAATTTTTCAAACATTCTCACAAACAATATTTTATAACTAATTCCGAAAGTATTTGAAAATCATAAAATTTTCAAACTTTTTCATAAACAGTATTTTATAACTAATTCCGAAAGTATTTAGAAATCATAAATTTTTCAAACATTTTCATAAACAATATTTTATAAACAATTTCAAAAGTATTCGGACATCTTAATTTTTCAAACATTTACCTAAACAATATTTTATAAACAATTTCAAAAGTATTCGGAAATCTTAATTTTCAAACATTTATATAAACAATACTTTTATAACAATTTTAAAAGCATTCGGAAATCATAATTTTTCAAACACTTTTATAAACAATATTTTTATACAATTTCAAAAGCATTAAATTTAATCATTCAAACCCAAAGAATTTCTCAATTATCAAGATCAAAGAATGCAACATTTTTCATAATTTATCAATTCATTCATAAATAAAGAACTTCAGAAATTCTATCCATTTATCAAATCAATTAAGACAATGAATTTAACCTTTGTAACAATTTTTTTCAAAATCGTTCGGAAACAATAAAAATTCGAAAATACTTTCTTTCTTGATTTTCCGAAAAGCTAAACAATAAACTTTCAAAACATTTCTCTTCTAGATTTTTTTTTCAAAATCAAACAAACAATCCTTCAATTTCATCAAAATATTCAAAACAATAAATTTAACTATTCGAAAACAATAAATTAAAATCCCTTTCACTTTCTTAATTTCTCAAGAACACACACAAAGCTTATAAATCCAAAAATAAACATGGTACCTACCTCCATTCCATGCTTGAAACTTGATTTAAGCCTCCAATTCTCCATTGCCTCACTTAAATCGAAAAATCCCTAATTTAATAACATAAACCCTAATTAATCAATCATCCAAAATTGAACCAATAATACTAAGCAATCACCAAAATTGAACTTGGAAATCACAAACCTATACCATTTTCAAGGTATCTAAACCAAAAACTCATGAAAATATCAAAGCTCAAAAGTTTCTCTTACCTCATTTTCCACCATTTTCGGCATTTTCCAAGCTCCATAGGCAACTTTCACCTTCTTCAACCTTTTGTCCCCTGAAAACAACAAAAAATCTTGCTTGAAACCCATCAAAACTGAAACCCTGCCTTGCTCTCTTCTCTTGTTCCTCTTCTTCTCTCCACCGAATAAGCTTCTCTCTTCTCTCCCTCTTTTCTTCGATTCTTTTTTTTCTTTCCCCTATAATTTTCGTGACTTTCTGCTTCTTAAAACGACAACACACTTCTGCCTCTTTAATGAATGATAAATGACTAAAAAGCCCTCACTTCTAAGCCTAATAACTTAACCATTTAAGTGATGTTCCAAAAATGCCCTTCATTTAGCCTTTAAAAACTGACATCTTGCCTCCATAATTTGATCAGGTAAATGAAATAATTTGACAAAACTTCCTTCTATAGAAATGTTCTTTTATGTCTCATCTTTAAAATGACACCAAAATCACTCAATTCGGTTCAGAAATGAGGAAGTTATGGACAAAATACTTTCAGACCATTACAAAACTACGACTAAACATTACGTCAAATTTCACTCCAGAAATTGAAAATCTTAGGGACTGAATTGAAATTCGAGTCCTTCAAACAATCTCTTTCCATTTAATCTCCTAAAATTCATAATTCCCCATGAAAAAGTAGCTAAATGTCTTAGGAATCCAATGCTTCAAAAATCAAGTCAATCGGAAGTCGGACGGAGAAATTATAAACAAAGATTGCGAAAGGGTCGGATTAGAAGCGAAAATAACAAAACTTCAAATCTATTGATAAAATCGAAATTTTCAAAAATCGTAACTCTTGATCCTAAAATCAAAATTTGACAAATTTGATATCAATAAAAAGATCAAAGGAAACTCTTAAACTTCCATGAAGGACAGAAAAATCAATTTGGCCTCTAAAGGAGTCAAAAACCACTTCAAAGTTTCTGTCCACTAATGATCATACCAAAACAGTAACAACAACTTGTAAAAATCATAACTCCACATTCCATGGTCTAAAATTTCCATACTTTACACCAATGGAAAGATAAAAATATCATTTAAAACTTTCATGGGCACTTAAAGGCAAATTCAACCTCTAACTAGGTTAATTATTCAATCAAATTTTCTGCCCTGAAATTTTCATCCTATACCAACTCCAAACTTTAAAATTTAATATCTTCCAATTCCCACATCCAAAAATTGCATACTTTATAACGTCGGAAAGATTGAAAGACAAGCTACAACTTTCCTGTAGACCACTTACTCTAATTCAGACCAAATCAGTATGACGAGTGGCCTCAAAACCGAGTACACCTAAATGTACACTTAGAGACATTTTTACATAACAAAACAAAATAATACTTAACTTTGATTGATCATAAATTTTACTCTCGATATCGAAAAATATCAATCTTTATGGTGACAGAAAGCTCTCGACAGAAGCTTCAAGTTTTATGAAGATCATTTTCTCAAATTCTGCCTAAATCAAAAAGTCAACTTTTATCCCAAAAAAATCAAACTTTCTGTAATTCTACAAACTCTCACATTTTTTCTTTATTTCTTGATTTTTAACTCCATTAAATCAATTTATTCACTAATAATTTCATTTAAACTTCAAACGGCATTTTAGGCTATACCTGAACATAAACCTCAATATATCTTAATCTCATCTAACAATACTCATTCTTAATTTTCTTTTTCTTTATTCATTCTAATTTCCTCATTTCATGTCACTTGACACTTCAAAATTTCATGAAAAGTTCGGGGTCCAATAGTTTTAAAAGATGTTATATTGATGATTATACTAATTGCAAATATGCTAAGACATTATGATTTTCATAAATAAATTTTCTCATTTATTGTTCAGTTTTTCTTAATATAATTTCTTTATATGAGGTAGGGTGCTAAACTAGATTCATATTTTGCATTATAGTGTTGTTTTGATCGAGGATGACCAAAAGCTAAGTGTGGGAGAATTTGATAAGTGAAAATTATAGTACATTTTACACCCTTATTTTATATTGCTTTAAATTATTTACATAGCATATTTGGGTAAATTATTGCATTTACTTATTAATTATTCAAGTTATTTAATTTTATATTTTATTTCTAAAAAGGGTTAAATTGTACAAAATATAATCAGCCCACCAAGTAAAATGACACAATCCAAGCAGCCAAAGATGAAAAAATGCAAAAGTTAACGGACAAAATGACAACAATAAAAAGAAGTTGCTAGGAGGAAGAAAATAACAAAGAAGCAAAAGCAGAAAATGAGCAACCCATGACCCAAAAGAGAATAAAAATGTAATGTCCAAGAGGACAAAAACATAAAACCCAAAATGACATAAAAAACATTAAACCAAAAAGTGTCGCATATCTCGAAAATATTGGTGAGATGGGTGTTGGGATCTTCATTGGATAACCCACAGAACTGTACACTACTCTGAAGAATGTTGAGGAGTGCCGGCTTGATCTCGAAATTGTTAGCTTGCATCACTGGCCTCGCAACTTCTTAAGGACTGAATCCTGACCTCATAAAGTCCATCAGTGTCCTTTCAACCCCTACGTGCTCTCCTTCTTCCGTCATATTTTTTTTATAATGACTTGGTGTTTCTCTTTTCTCAACTCTTGTTCGTGCTTTGTGATTGTTAAGTCAAAATTGACTTTACGTGTTTAATAATTTTGATGACAAACAAAAAGAAGACAAATGAAAAGCAGACGGAAGATTAAAAACAAACGAAGCAGAAAAACAAACGATGCAGAAAAACAGACGATGCAGAAAACAGACGATGCAGTAAACAGACGAAGCAGAAAACAGACGATGCAGAAAAACAGACGAAGCAGAAAACAGACGATGCAAAAAAAGAGACGATACAGAAAACAGACGATGCAGAAAAACAGACGAAGCAGAAAACAGACGATGCAGAAAACAGACGATGCAGAAAACAGACGAAGCAAAAAACAGACGAAGCAGAAAACAGACGATGCAGAAAATAGACGAAACAAAAGAAAGCAGACGGAAGTATATATAAAAAACAGATGATACAATAATCAGAGGAAAGCGTAAAGAAGTCGGAAGTATCAGTTTGAGTTAGTTATAAAACTCAATTGACTAACCATTTCTTTAAAGATTCAAGAAGCAGTTATTCAAGAAGAAGTTAAAGACTCGACTATAAATATGAGTCGAGATAGAAGACTGAAAATAGAAGAATTTTTAGATCTATCAGACTATTGAACTCACAAGAGAGATTGCTGTGCGAACATTGCTAGGAGCAATATTTTTCTGTAACAAGCTTTATACACTATTCAAGTTTGAAAGTGCTACAGATAGCCTGAGGAGGCTAAGTGTAAAAGAATACTGATTGCAAAGAGACCTGAAGAGGCTCAGCAAAAAGAATACTTGTAAACGTTTAAGAGTTAGTGAAATCTCAGAAGGTTATTTGAGGACTGGACGTAGCCCACGGTTTGGGGTGAACCAGTATAAAAATTACTGTGTCAAACTCTCTCAACCTTCTTTATCTCATTACTGTGATTTTTGATATTTCACTTACGCGAGTTTTAGAAAACCGTTTACAAACGAAAGTGATATTAATTCTGAATCGGGCAAAAGTTTTGTTTTAGAAGGGATTAACGAAAAAGATTACACAATTCAACCCCCCTTCTTGTGTATTCGATTATCATTGTACTAACGTGTGATTCATTTCACATAAGAGTTCAAAGCCATGGGTTGTTGAATATGCAAGAAAAGCTTATGAAGTGTTGGGTGATGACGTGAACGCGCAGTTATTTGATATAAGAGCTCCGGCGGAGTTTAGACAAGTGGGTGCGCCTGATGTCAGGGGATTGAGTAAGAAGCCGGTGTTGATCTTTTACAAAGTTGAAGACAAACAAGGTTTCCAAAAGAAGCCATCTTGGAAGTTTATGAAACTCTTGAAACACCAAATGCCTTTAATGCAAGTTTTCACGTCTATTCATGCTTTAAATAAAACTGTTGAAATATTAAATGCCTTAAATGTAACGTGCCTTTCATGCAATTGTTATATTAAAAAAACCGTTAAGAACCAACTGAACTACTAGACATATTTGAGACAATTTTTGTTGACGAGGGACCTTCACTCCACTTTTTGTGATAGTTTGTGCTCTTCAGCTCAGTAGCATTGCCTTGTGGAATATTTAGGATCAGTACTATTTTTGGTAGCCTAGACTAATATTCTTGTTAAAAAAAGGAAATATTAAATGTGTATTAAATGGACATATTTTTTTATTAGAACGATTTAATATAATTTTTAATTTATGTAATTTTATTATATACAATTAATGTGTAATTTTTTTAATAATATTTTATTTGTATATATTAATTTTAGCTATAATGATAATTAATTAATTTAAAAATATAATGTATTATATTATAATCATTGCACATAATAGTATAATTACAAAAGAATAGAAACAGGATAATAAAAACAAATATGTTTTTGTTTTCAGTTTTTATATTACAAATCTCAACTAAACAGGTTTTTGTTTTCAGTTTTTATATTACAAATCTCAACCAAACAGGTTTTCGTTTCTTTTAAGAAAAAAAAGAAACCAAAAATAGGAAACAGAAACAAAAAATGACAACAGAAAAATAGAAGTGGAACCAAACGACCCCTTAGGTAGATTACATTATTTCCACCTTTCCTCTTTTTTCACAATTCACAACAATTAAAAAAACAATATACTCTTCCATTATTTGGTATAAGAATCTAGATACAATGTAACATCTCATTATCTGCCGGGAGGCTAGAATAATAAATATGAGTGATCAATGAGAGCTTAGAAATGCAATTTTCATGCTTATGTATAATATATAATACACATACACATGAATAGTGAAGTTGTTGCATATGAAAATAATTGTACAGGCATTTATGGATAATTCCGGGTATATTTTTGGACTGAAGTGTGATATTATTGAAAATTTTGAGAATTTTGAATTTGTTATATTGGAAATATTATTGATTAGTGGAATTGTTGTGATTGTGAATTTTGGATTTATTTTCGGAATTTATAGAGAATTATGGATTTTTATGAAAAATAAGGAACAAGGAATCAAAAGAATATTTGGAGATAATTGGATTGTAAAGATGAGAATTAAAGGAATTAGTCCAAAAGAAACTTGGTTAGAGCTTAGACCTTAGGAAAGTGACAAGTGTCACTGACTTGGTAGCTTGCTTTTTATACTTTTAATAGAAGTAAGTATTGATATATGAGAGTTAAAAGACTAAGATATCTTCCTAAGTTTCCTTCTTCATAGTCACCTTCTCCGAATTTTCTCTCAAAACACAGAGTTTTTCATCAAATACTTTCCAAGAGCTTTCTTTATTTTTCCATATCCCACACCACTCCCCCACTGCTAATTGTTTTGTTCTGTCTTAAGAAAAACCAGAAGTTGGTCAATGTTTATAAAGGAATACGTGAATTCGCAAGGAGTTTAGAGCTTTGGAATAGTTGAAGGTCATGAAGTTTTTAACAAATATTGAATAAATCCTTTAGAGTTGTGGATTTATGAAATAAATTTGATGAATTACTATCATCTACATGAACATGGGATTTACGTGTATATTCATAAACACTGTGTTGATGGGATGAAAATTTTGGTTATAATGTTAGTTTAGTATTTGATGATTATTTGTGATCAGGTGATGTAGAAATGATTTTTGGAGTTTGAAATAGCAATAAAATGGTGTATGAGATTGGTGTAGAAAATTGTAGTATATGCTGATATATGCTCAGCTTTCTATTCACTGTGCATGTATATATATGTGTGAGTATGTGAGTAGGTGAGTTCCTTAGAGATGATCAAGAAAAAGATTTTTGAGTTGAAGAGTAGTTGTAAAATGATGGTTTAAGATGGGAATGAGTGTATAAATGAAATTTGAAGAGAAAATAGAGAATATGTATGAAAGTTGAAAATGCAGAACATGAAGAAAGGAATATTGATATTTGTTTCTTTTTGATGATTTTGAGAATTTGATTAAATTTACATATTTAGGAGTAGTATGAATTTATGGTGAATGACTTGAATGAAATAGAGTAGGAAGAATAGAAATATAAAAAAATTGAAGTGTTGAATTTGCAATGGAAATCATTTGGAAAGTCACTGAGAATGAATAGTAGAGAGTTGAATTTTTGATTTAAATTTGTGTGAATTTATTATTCTGATCTAGATAGATTTTGACAAAATGGTCTTCGTGGAAGTTGTAGATCTTTCTTTAAGCTTTCCATTGATATAAAGTTTGCAAATTTTGGAGTTTTGGATCAAAAGTTATGGAGTTTAGAAGTTGTGCTTTGGTGGAGAAGAAGAAGTGGGATGGCACCATCGTGCTTAGGTTTTTAGGCAATTTGCACCGTCGTGCTTCTGAGGAATAGCAAAAGCGCGTTATTTTGAGGATAATGGGTTTGCACCGTTGTGCTGACTTTGGTGAAAATGGAATTTGCACCGTCGTGCTTAAGCACGATCGTGCATTTGGGATTTTCTCTTTTACTAAACAGTCTTGCTTCTTTTGACCATAACTTCTTCTAGACATCCAAATGACTTGATTCTTAAACCAATAGATTCCTAACACATTGTTCTATCTCTCCACAAAAAGTTGAAATAGATTGATCAAATGAAAGTGTGGAATTTGTTGGAACAGTGAAATAGGATTATATTACTAAACACACTTCAGTATTTTAATTATATTTGGACTTATAGGATTCCAAAATAGGATGATTTTTTATTTGAAGTAAACTAGAGAAATAGGGCTACAAATCGTCTGAAGAAGTAAAATTGTGATTCAGCCTCAAAGATGTTCAATTTCTGGATGCAAGTTGTGCACAGTATACTATTTTTGAATAAGAATAGCCCAAAATTGTTTGAGGTATATCTTCGAAATTACTGAACCAAATTGAGTGATTGTGGTGTCAATAGAAACATAAGACATAGAGGAACACTTTTTTAGAAGAGAGTATGCCCAAATTACTTCATTTTCACTCTCTGATTGAATATGAACAGTAGACCCGACAGTGTGTCTTGGGAAAATCTGAAGTGATTCAATGAGAAAGGAATAGAGTTTTTAATGAATTTAGTGAGGCATAAACCCAAGTATAAATTATACTTAGATGAGTTTTGATATGAGAATGATTTTGTGATGAAATTAATGGAAAAATACGCAGGATTGTCATGAATATGCATTGTACATATTTCATTTCATACATGTACATTTTTGAACACTTATAATTGTGCAAATTATGATATATGTGTATGTTTTTTTTATTTAAAGGAGCAATTGGAACTTCAACCTCCAGATGTTGACAGCACTTCCAAGCTTTAGCTTCGGGAGCAACTTGTGAGTAACCTAGACGATTCTACTCAATTATTTGTTGTGTTAGATTATGTTTGATTTGCTTAATGAATGTGAATTGAATTGTCTTGATTTCCGGACAGAAGGTCCGATGATTGTGAAATGTGATGCGATATTGAAGTGTTGTTTGAATGTGAATAGGATGAACTATGTGCTTCATAATATGATTGATTGTGATAGATGCATTCCATTTATGAATGCACAATCAGATAATGGCAGTTGTGACCAGAGTAGCCACCAATAAGAGCTTAAAGCTCAACGTGTGAAAAATGCCTCGAGCTCAAAAAGTGATTAAGAGCTTAAGGCTCACTACGTAAAATGAGCCTTGTATCCACATCGGATAAGGGACAGTTAGCAATGAGTCCGGTATCCAAAATAGATAGGGACAGTTTAGGCACTCGGTCACAACAACGTAACAATCAGAAAGAAGTCTCATGAGCATTTCATAGGCATTTTTAACAAGTATGTTGATTGTTTGAAATGCTGAATTGATTGCTCTTAAATGTGATTGTGATATGTGATACCTATGTAAAAGTGCAAATATGTGAATTATATGTTATGTGAATTGTTGTGTTGCATAAATTGAGTGAACCATTGATGATGGTTACCTCACTGAGTTCGTAAAACTCACCCAAAATTTGCAAATATTTTTCAAGATCATAAGAATATCCCGTTAGGCAACGGGAGTATACCTACTACATGCAAGTGAGAGATAAGGGTTGGGATCAGTTCGCGTCTGCATATATAATTTCCTATTTTTGTATAAATTTGTATATTTTGCAATTTCTGTACATGATTTATGTTGTGATGTGAAGACATTATGACTAAAGTGTTACATATTTGTGAAAGGGCCCAATTGGCTATTGAAAGTTTTGTTGATTGTATTGTTGTGATTGAAAAAGTTTACGAATAAAGTGGGTCTGATTTGAAATGTTGATTTCCGCAAAAAGATGTGTATGTTTGTTATCCAAAAAAAAATTTATACCGATTTTTGACTGGCTGAGTGCTCTAGCATGCCACCCTCGATGGTCTCACACTCAGATATCACTGATGATGTCAGGTACATGTCTTGTAGGAGTGGGATGCTACAATAAGAATGAAGATCATTTATGCACAAAAACCCATATCCATAAGCATAGGATAACATAATTAATCCCTAGGAGAGAAAGAACAACAAAAACAATGAAAGATATGCTTAACTGAGTTCTTCGATGTCGAAGTCACCTCTGGATTGGTGTCAGAAAGTTTAGCCCTTTATAGCCTCCTTGGGTCTCTGACGATGTCAAGTTTTGCCTCTCATTATTCTCCCAAAACCTCCAAATTTTTATAACATTTATTCCATCAAAACAATGTATTTATACTCAAAATTAGGTTTTGGGGTGAGCTGGTAGCATTTCACTGGCGTGCGTGGTGGTGTCATGACTATTACAAATTAGTCATAGGTATGACTAATATGCCCATGCCCATGACTTTTATGTCATGGTCGTGAGTCATTTCCAACACTCTTCATCTTTATGTTTTCAACATATACTCATCATCTTTATGCATTTTCTTGCCTCCTCTTGTTCTAATCCTTCTCATTTTTGCTTCATGAAGACAAATGATTGTTAATCTCAGAAAGATAGCTCAAGTATTGTTCTTTTGACTCACTTTAGCTCTTTCGCTTCCGAATTATACTTAAAACTAAGTATGAACTAAAGTGAATGTCTTAAGCATATCATATCATTAATCACTAAATGTTATGGAATAAATGTATAATCAATTAGGCACATATCAATTTCCTCCACACTTATCTTTTGACCGTCTTTAGGAAAAATATCAAAATCAAAGTCACAGACCCAAACATTTATTCATTTCCTACATTTTCCAAGAATATATAATCATAAGCAAAGATGAATAACTTAAAAAATCATAATAGGAAATCAACATTCAACGCTTCTACTCATAATCAATCATCATTCATCATGTTTAGAAATCGAGCAATTGTAGCATGTCGTAACACTACACAAAATAACTAAACCTACAACTACAACAGTGGTAAGTCTAGGTCAATCCTATAGAGATTAATTCAAATTATTTTCCTAAATTATACATATATGTAAAACAGGGGGGTTTAGTTCAATGCAAATTAGAAAAAAAAAGTCAAATTGAATATATAAAAGCAATTAAAATTAAATAGTAGCAAAGTGATAAAATTGATGAATGTTTTGAAATTCGGTTCTTCGGTTTAATCTCATCCTACACACAATTGCATATATGTCATTGCATTATCATCTTTTTACCTCTCTTTAGACTATTAATCGTAAATCAACTACAAGCTCTGTTAATCTTGATTTTTCCTTGGGTCATATTTAATCAAGAAGATCTCTTTAATCAATCCTAACTATTAGATAACCTAGAATAAACTCTCTAAGTTTAATTGAACAGCCACTTTATGAATGAGAAAAAGAGACCAATCTAAGCAATGATCACGTAAGTTCGAATTATTTAACCTAGTTTACGTTATCCTTAATAATATAATAACATTAGTTGCCACAAATGAATTTAAACACAACTATTACATATCGTATTCAAAGTTCTAGAAATAGGTTCTCATGAAAAAAATCCAATAGAGTATCAAAATTGTTCTTACACAATATCCAATAAGTAAACACAAGACAACGTAAACAATCCGAAAAGAGAGAAAGAAAATGATACACAATGATGATATGCCTAAATGTGCTCCTTGGCATCGACTTCACCTTTGAATCGATGTCAGGAAGGTTAGCCCTCCATCTTCTACATCAATCTCTAAGAAAAACCCATGAATGACTTTGAGACGTCAAAAACCAAAGAGAGAATGAAGAAAGTCACTTTTGTTTCCAATAATGTGTCCGTCGTCACAACTTGATGCTTTTATAGTAAATACTAGGTTAACAATAGGACTGATGCCTATGACCCAATTATCATAGGTGTGATTTAGGTCTCAAGGCCATGACTATGACAATTGTGTCATGGGCGTCACACACCATGTCACTTATGGCCATGATTTTTGTCATTCTTCATTCTTTCGGCATTTTTTTTGTTTCATCTTCATTCTAATCTTCTCCTTCTTACTCCATGAAGACAACAAAGTATGAATCTCGAGAAGATGGCTAAATGAGTATGCTTTTAATTCACTTTAGCTATTATGCTTACAAATTGTACCTAAAATAAAATATGAACTAAAGTGAGTGTCTTAAGCATTCTAAAGCATTAATCACTACGTGTCATGATTAAATGTATCAATAATTAAGCATATATCAAGTTCCCTCACAATTAGCTTTTGACTATCCTCAGGAAAATCATCAAAATCAAAGTCACAAATCAGAAACAATTACTCATTTTCCAAATTTCCTAAGAATAGATAGTAATAAGCAAAGATGAATAACTTTCAAAAACTATAGCAAGAACTTAACATTTAAAGCTTCTACTCATGATCAATCAACATTCATCACCTTTAGAAAATGAGAAATCTAGAGGTAGTCTTAGAGAAAATGTTTTTAAATAAGATAGATTCATAGGTACGCTCAAACACCATTTATGTTCATAACATTCCACAACTTTGCATAACATTTCATTTCTCTACCCCTAAGGGTCACATGCATAATCATGAATCAAAGGACTTTTCTAAGATTGTAATATGGGTAGGGGTAAGGTGAGATGTATTTGGGTAATGTAGCATAAAATTCATCAAGCTAGTGATGTAAAAGTAACACTCAATGAAACATCAAGCGCACATGATAACATTCATTTAAAATTGGGTACCATTAGTTGTGACGAATGTAACAATTATATTCACAGCTCAAATTCATGTTTTCACACCATAAACCACATGAAGCATAACCAATTAGAAGGAATCACTTGTAAAAATCATTAATGACAATGCATTGAAACTATAAGGAGTGATCCTTCCAAAACAACATCTACCTCATAAGCAGCATACTCAAATAACCCATTCAATATAACTTTAAAGGAGAAAACAAATGAAAAACTTTTTTTTAAAAAAGTATTTCCTCCTTGACACTTTTATTCAATTTATTTATTTATTTACTTCTTTTTCTTTTTTCTTTATCTTTTTAATAAAAATTGAAAGAAGCTACATCAACATAGGAATTTCATTGATAAAGTGTAAAGTGGTATCCCAATAATAATAACCATCTCATAAATATGCACACTCTCGCACTTATATGTTTGTACATCCACAATTATTAACAATTAACAAATGCTCCACTAGCTTTAGGGCTTGGGTAGGGCATTTGGTTCAGTTTAATGCATGTAATATAGTTAGTACAAAAAGAAAGGCTAATAATGCTCAAAGAGGCTTAATAAAGGAAAATTCATATCAATAGGTAGATTATTTGGCTAATGTAACTTATAAAAACGCAAAATGCCTAATCATTTTCATGTTCATGGATGTAATAAAAATGTGGTCTCAAATAGAAATTCAAGGAAAAGTCAAGATGTACATGTCATGATGGTCACACATAAACAAAAAGACAATGAGGTTGATATAGATGGGTCAGTCTAATAAGGCTCAAAATCTCAAAATCTCACATGCCTGTTCACAGAATGTGTCACAAAACAACATCTAGAACTTTAGGGAATAAATTAGCAAAACTATATCAAATCAAATTGATAAATTCTCATCTTTCACAGACATATTCTATAACATG
>JANZXV010201866.1:0-16400 GCA_027576455.1 Erythroxylum roigii | reverse complement strand
AAGATATTAAAATAAATTTAATTATTTAAAATAATTTATCTTTAAATTTTATTTAATATTTAATTATTATCAATGATAAAAATATAAATATATGAAAATTAACAACTGGGGTTTTTATTTTTATAAAAAAATATAACTAATAACAAAAACCAAATTGTTGTGTTTGGATTAAATGACGGTAGCTCTCTAAGGACCCAAGTTCTGGTCCCGCATTAGGCAGTGTGGTAGGACCAGTCGGGACCACCAGAGAGTGGGACCCATTAGGAACAACCCAGCTTAGGAACACCACACCACCCCCCAACTTGCGAGCTTAATGATAGTGGCTAGCCCACGCCGGACCGCAAGCCGCCACGTACAGAGACGCCAGAGAGAGGCCATCATTCAGTTTTCTCAGTCCTTCAGGTGGGTCCCACGTTCCACCATTGTCTTTGAGCTCCGCTCAGCTTGAGCTTGTATTCCTCTTAGCCGGCTTCGGTCTACATAGATTTGGAGGATTGTCGCTTTTTGTTTGGGGTCAGGACATTCTGGGTGACCCGAGCTTATGATTTGAAAATAACAGATAAACTACAGGCAAGTCATCACTTTTGGAAGAATGTCTTGAATCGATACGGAACGGACGGTGGAAGTGGAAGCTCTTTAGTTGTTGTAACGGGGCTTGAGCTTCCAAGCTGACAGACTCATGTGGCATGTAAAAACCATGGGTATATGTGTGTGTATGTCATAATGGTTGTGCTTGGAAACGTATAGGTCACGAGCAAGGACGGGGCACGTTGCATAATATTTGTTATAGGGAATGCGTAGGTTCATGAGTGCAGAGCTGGTGAGTGTTCCTGTGGTGGTTATGTGGGGATACTATATGGCTCCGATCACTGAACTTCTCCGGAAAAAAAAAATCATATCAGTAACTATAGACCAGGTTGAAGTCTCTGAAACCATTCAATTTGTATTATGATTCGTTGAGTGCATGTTGGAGTTAACATGGAAGGTGTACCATGTGAGTCATATGTAATGTCATTGTTCATTCGAGGAAGACGATGAAAGGGAACAATCAACAATCTCCTGGCTCATTGATAGAGGTTGCATTAACTCAGTAGTAATATATATATTTTTCTGTAAGATATTAAATGACATCAGACTTGGATGGTTCAACTATGGAAAAACTTTTGTTCCTGAATCACACAATCAAGTAAAACACACATCTTGATCAAGCTATAAAATTATGAAGGTAATGATAGGACTTACCAATCTGTTTAGTAGATAGGTTAAAAAGAAGCCAATTCTATATGGCCACCACCTACTGGTAACGGACCACAATCTTATAGAGACCATGGGGGTAGATCCAACATCATCATTCTGAATTTATTACGGTTAAGACTTCAAAGAAATGGTAGGGTCTAGGAATGGAGTTTTGGCTAGACAGGGTCCACCATGCCATGTTCAGAGATACTGAACTAGAGAGAGACAGAGATATAGAGAGCTAGAGAGGCTTGTAGTGTTATTTCTCTTTTTCTTCTTTTCTCTTTCAGTGCAACTTTAGGGCTGGTCGCTGTTCCATTATGTAACCACCATTTTTTTATTTTCTTTTTTTGGGGTCATTCGTAAGCTTTTTTAAGCTTCGTTGATTGGTCTGTGCCGTTAGTTCTTCTGACTGCTTCTCCCTATCTCTATCTCTTGTTCTCTGCCAAAACAGGAACCCAGGAAGCAAAAACGTTATCTTTTCTCGTTTCAGTCTCTATCAGTTGTGGGTAGAGAGAGAGAGCAAGGTGGCAGTATTAGCGAAGAGAGGACCTTAAATGAGTTAGCTTCTATATCCCTCCGAGAGAGAGAGAGACAGAGAGAGCTATACTTGCGCCACCATTTTTATCCCCCAAGTCTTGTCCACCAATTCAGCTTGAATCGACAGTGAGATATTAGAAAGCGAGAGCTTTTTGATGTTGAAAGTAATTTTGATGTTGATAACAATATTTGGTCATTAGGGTTTTTCTACCTTCTTCTTCCTTTTCCTTTTTGGCAATTCCTATTTAACCCTAGTTGTTTTCCATACTTCCATTCCGCTCTCAGCTTGTCTCTACCTCTTTTTCTGTTCCTTGGGATCTGATCCGACAAGTTGACACAACTTGTTGGCTTACCAAAAAGGTTGTTTCAAGTTCAACTCCCGAGGAGATAAAACATACTAACAGGCTTTTCCTGTCTGGTTTGCTCTCTTGTTCTCTAACCGATTCAAGACTTCCTCCATAGTTGGAGTGAAGTTTTGGGGTTTGGTTTCTTTTTGCTGACAGAAGATTCGGTCAACCCAGATCTGAGGTTTAATCACAAGGTTCATTTCTCTTTCACACACACACTCTCTCTATACGAATGTGATATCATGTTTTCTAGTTTAATTATGTCAACACATACATAAAAATCGAAAGATGCTTGTTGGAGAAAGAAATCGGATGAACTTTGTTTCCTCTGATCTATAAATGGTCAAAAGAGTTCTTTTGGTTTCTGATACTACAGTTCATATGATACTATGTATTAATACGAGCACCAGCCAACTTGCATTTCATCTCCTATCTTCCTCTTTGTGACTCATAAAAGCTTGATTATGACCTAATTCATTCGCTGGACGTTCCATTATAAAAAAGTGGTAGTGAATCATGCCGGCTGCATGTGAGATGTCTCCAAGAAAAATCATAGCGGTGACTGTTCCTAAATTGAAATGGGAAAGTTTCTGAAGCCTTGAAAATCTTTTACTACTGTGAGAGATTCCATCTTAACCTTCCTTTCTAAAGTCAACTTTGTATCAGAACTAATCATTCTTCTTTACCTCGAGTATTTGTGATGAGATGAAAAGCAAATTCATCTAATCCATTCAATCAGTTGAATAGTTGATGAGTATATTTTACTTTCTCTTGATAATATTCAATACCCATGTTGATTTTTTGACCTCAAATGGTGTCATCACCCTTTATTTTCATGTAAGAACATAGAGAAACACCTGGCGCAAAGAAGGAAAGGAGAGTATTGCGTCGATTAGTTCATTCTTCATCATCGAGTTCTTAATTCCAAGCTTTAACTTTTAATATTCAAATGAATCTTTTCTTATTTAGCCATTGTAGCTGATTATGCATCAACTCCTTGTAAATAGGGTATGAAGAAACAAACAAGAATCTGAAAATGGACTTTGCATTTTCATACTGTACATAATAAAGAAGTTGCACTACTCAGGCAACGTACCGTCTTTAGAATGCTACAATGAACTTATACTTTTACATCCTTTGCCTTCCAAATCTACAGGGAAAGACTAAACGTCTCTCTCTTCATTTCGTTCTTAAATATCGAAGCTTGTGTTTTCCATCATTGTTTGTCAGAAATTATGGGTCAAACTCAAACAAGAAATGATGATGGAACCCCAAATTACAAGGCTGTTCATATCTGTTAACTGGAGAAACATTACCTTTTCTTCTACTTCATTGCAGGACCAAGACCTAAGCCAAAGAATATGAATACTTTTACGCATGTCCCTCCTGGTTTTCGATTTCATCCCACAGATGAAGAACTTGTGGATTACTACCTTAGGAAGAAAATAAACTCAAGAAGGATTGATCTGGATGTCATTAAAGACGTCGACCTCTACAAAATTGAGCCATGGGATCTCCAAGGTAATATAATTACAGGGTGATTAAGTAGAATATATTAGCGAAACTTGGCAATCCTGTCGTAATTACTGTTTACTTAATACTTCTGAGCAGAGATATGTCGAATAGGAACAGAAGAGCAAAACGAGTGGTACTTCTTTAGCCATAAAGATAAGAAGTATCCAACAGGAACTCGTACAAATAGAGCCACAGCAGCTGGATTCTGGAAGGCAACAGGAAGAGACAAATCGATTTATTCCAAGCATGACTTGATTGGAATGAGGAAGACATTAGTTTTCTATAAAGGTCGTGCCCCGAATGGACAGAAATCAGACTGGATCATGCACGAGTACCGCCTTGAAACAGATGAAAATGGGACTCCACAGGCAAGCCCTCATATCTATTATCCATATTCCTGAACTAATCCACACTTCCAATGCTTACGAATTTCTGACAGACACTAGGTCTTTATAATTTATGTTCTTATATTATCAGTATACTCAGAATTATAAGAAGCAAGTTGAGGAGAACATCTTGACCTTTCTCTGTTCCTTCTTTTTTTTTTTTTGGTTATGTAGATTGAATGGAAGCAAATGTGTTAAAAACAAGAAAACAACAAATTATTTAACCCAATATTACATATTTTTTCTAATTACATGGCCTTTACCATCATCATTAGTAAAATTTTATTTTATAAAAATATTTTATAATTTAATTTTGGTTATATATTTTTTTCATTTATATGTGTTAAATGAATGAAGTATTGCATAGAAACTCTTTTGCATAGAAACTCTTTTGGTTACATATTTTTTCTATAAATCTTTTGGATTCATGGAATAATGTTAATTTTTGTATGTGAAAATTAAGAAACTCTTTCTTGAAACCCTAGAATTATTCATGAGCTGAGAAAAACCATTCGTTAACTTGTTCTATCTACTAGATCTCTGAGTCCAGAATTCTTCAGAATTGATACTGCAAAACATGGAATTACAGATAAACTAGACTGACGTGTTGTTTATGAAACTGAAGCAGGAAGAAGGTTGGGTTGTCTGCAGGGTGTTCAAGAAGAGAATAACAACCATGCGCAAAGTGAGCGAGCATGAATCAGCTTGTTGGTATGAAGATCACGTCCCTTTCGTGCATGAAATGGACTCACCAAAGCAGACAACCCACCACCCTGATTTGCCCTATAACCTTCCATTTTCTTGCAAGAAAGAGCTAGACTTGCAATACCAAGTTCCTCCAGATCACTTCCTGCAACTTCCACTCTTGCAAAGCCCTAAAATGCTAAATTCTGCTGCCAATCTGAACTGTAACCCTCTTGTTCCATACGGGCTTGACATAAACCAGACAAGCACTTTACAGACCTCCACGCTTACACAAGAAGAACATATGCAACAAACCCATGAACAAATAATTAGTTTGCCTTCTGTCTATGGCCGCAATAATCATGAGCAAGCAGTTGATCAAGTCACAGATTGGAGGGTACTAGACAAGTTCGTTGCTTCTCAACTAAGCCAAGAGGATGTGTCCAGGGAAAACTACTCAAATGCTTCAAACAACATCTTTAACACATTGGATCGTACGAATATACTTGTTAAACACTTAAACAAGCAAGAAGATGTGCCAGAGAATGCCTCGACATCAACCTCAAGTTGTCAGATTGATCTATGGAAGTGAAGTCTGGTACAAAATCGAAACAAAGGGTATATACTAATCATATATAGGATGTTCAACTCTGGAAAGAAAAGGGAATTTATGATTTTAAGTTCCTGTACATAATAAAACTAAGAGAAGTTATAACCTTTTAACTGTTGTTGTCCTAGAAATTAAGTTAATACCTCCAATCTAGTTAGTGAGGGATCATGATCTTAATTAGTTGGAAGTACTCTAGAGCTGAGAATTGCTCTTGGCTTTGGAGTTGCAACTTTTGTTTTTATGTGTAAAGGCAATTTGATGTAGCTTATTGTGGTCTAGCAGCCACTTGTGTTGTTTATGGAATCGACCAGGCGTCGCTTCTTCCAAATATGCATGTATTTTCAACTTAATGAAGCATTATAATTAGTTAGAGTCAAGTCCTTTTTGTGGTTTCATATTTCTTGTTATTTATAACATACCCTTTTGCTACTTCTTCCTTTTATTTTTTACCTTTTATTCATTTCTTAGTTTAAACATCTTAAAGTAATAATTTATGAATAATAACAACAAAACGACTCAAAGACTCCCGTTTTGTAAAGATCGGAGAGGGATTTCAATTATACGCAATGTTCTTTTAAAGGAACAATTTCATTTTCTAAATTAATCGGATGACTTGGATTATATGAGATATACTATATGACTATCATTTAGCTATGGATAATTATTATTATTAAGCAAGAAATTATATTTTTTTATAGTACGACTTTATTTTTTTATCATGAGATGTAAATTTTGATCATTGGTGACACAGAATACTTTGCTGCCAAGATTGGCAATTCCACATCTACACATTTTAATGTTTGCCTTTTGAAGCTTAGAAGGCACTCCAAAGATTCCAATAATTTGTCCAAAACCAGTACCACAACAAGATATAGGTAATGATATTGTTCGATATTGAAACATTTTTTAGATTCTATGACTCAAGAAAGCAATAATTTAGATTCTGATATGAGATGAGAGACCGGTAATTATACTTGTAGGATTTGAGTTTTACCTGGTGAAGGAAGATTTCCTTGGCAACCAAGCATGTAATCTTGAAGAATCGGTTCTTTGTTATGAGCCATGCAAAGAACAAAAGTCAGTCCCCAAAGTCATGTGTAGGCTCTTTTTACTTGACAATGAACAGTGATTGAGAACATGGACGGTCTCTTTTCTCATCACTATCAGAAAGGAATGAAAAAACTCAATTCTGCTAAACATAACGCAGACCTTAAAAGCGTTCTCATGGGAATCATCAAAACATTCCTACCAACTTGTTAAAGAATTCTCACTATAAGATATAAACTTTAGCTCTATAAATTTGTCTTGGTAATTATTTTCCATTACAAAGAAGATGAGAAAGAAATTATCACAGAGAAGTTTTAGTTAAAATTTCTTTCTTTCATGTACCAGATAGAAATTAAGAAGCTTATATCTACCACTTACAGATATATGCCTAACTGCAGGAGCCAAGAGATTCCATGAAAATTGAAGTTTCACAGAATATGGAAGAGAGCTAACACTAAGTGGATATGTAGAACTCATAAAGGATCCTTAGGTTCCTACTAACTACTGACTTGTGAGCTGAGGTAGAAGAGAATGCTGTGATTTCTAGTGGTCTCTCCACAAACCTCAATGGAAGTTTCCATTGTTCGAGGTGAAGTCAAACTGGAATGCTCATTTTAAAGCAAAAATGGAAGTTTCTGAGGGACATGACATACTCATTAATGCACAGACAGTGAGGCAAGACATGACCACTAAACTAGAGCAGTCATTAGCAGAAGGAATCCTAGGAGGAATGGAAGCTATAAACTTGAAGGGGGTCAAAATCTTGACATGGACAAATCCGTGCTCGGACCAAGTTCATTATAGAGCTTCTGTGCATGCCCTGCAAAGTCAACGGTTGTCCATACGCATGAAACGAACAAGGGCATGAGGAAATGCGAGTGAATAATTAGGTCTTCATTAAAAATTGTTGATTGTGTTACAAGAAAACATCATAAGTACTTCCCTACCGCAGACAATTCCATGTGACTGCTATTATTGTATCATGTTTCAATCCACAAATCCCCAAGACCACAACCTCCTATTTTATGCTACTCCGGATTAATATAGTTCTGGCCACCGGAACTAGCGTTAATGTTTTTGTATTTGTCTTCTTCTTTTGGTCTATCACAGGTTTGGCTTATGGATGATTACCTGGCATTTTCTATAGTGACCTCTATGAATATTGCTTCATTTTAATCCAGTTGGTGCTAGCACATTAATTCCAGGCCCAACCCATTTGATAGAATCGTGATCAGACACTGGTAAGTGCAAGCTTTAAATGGTTAACTAATGAATAAGTGGATCAAATCATCAAATGGGAAGAATTGCTGTTTCATATTCACAGTTAGAAAATGAACTGTGAAACCTGCAGAGTGAATAACATTGAAGGAACTCTATGTCCTCACATGTTAGAATGATAATGTGATAATCATCAATCCAGTTTAAAGAAGAATAAAGAATGATGGATCCCCAATGAACTAAATACAAAGATTGTGGGGTGTTCATGGACAACTAATTCTACTAACATGACAAAAGTTTCACAGCTAAACCAAGTATGTAATGCAAACAAATCCAATTGTTATATGCAGTCTACGACAGAGACAATACAAGGATAACCACCGAAAACAACTGTCTTATCCGACCAGCGCAAAAGTTTAGTAGGAAATGAAAATTGCAGTAAGAAGTGTCATCAGAAGGGTCAAAAATAGCTTGGTCTGGCCACCCAGATTGGATACTGCCGCATTGGTGCTCTTATCACTGAAAAGAAAAAAAATGTATTAGCTTCAATTATAAGAAGTATATACATGCAAAAAGAAAAGTAGAGAATATCAGATATATACTTCTGCATGGATGCAAGAGCACCACAATATCTGACATTATCAGGAGGACCCATCTCAGTGTTGCCATTCTCCTCAGGATTGACAATATTCATGTAAGTTTCTTGACCAAGATACCATCTGTCTAAGTTTTCGATCCTAAGATTCCATACACCGGCATTGTCGAGCGAAACATAGACTGCTGTCCATGCCCCAGGGTAAACCTAGTAAAACCAAAAAGAAAGCGAGTTAACATGGAATAACTAATCAGACATTTCGAGCCTATCACGACATTGCATAATCCAAAGTTAAAGAGTAACTTCTGGCACTGTCATATAGACTTCAAAAGCATGACAACCAACTGATACCTTACAGGTTCTATCCATCAGTTAGACAAAGGAAAGTAACAAAAAGCACAGTAAAAGATACACTTCAGAGTATGCCAACAGATACCTCTATAGTGTTGCGAGAAATAGCATCCCACTTGTTGTATTGACCTCTCTTGTCTTCTGTCCAAATCCCCCAGTCCATACTGCATTCATGTCAAATACTTCAATTTTCCGAAATTTATACCAAAATTTAGTACATTACAATTCTATCAGAATCAATAAGCAATAAGAAACCAAAGCTTGCTTACCCAGCGACAAAGAATGAGTAGCCATCCATGTGAAAACTCTGCATTCTGGTATCATTGTTCTGCAATATAACTTCTATGAAACCTTTATATGTAGCATTAATTAAAGATGTGTCCAACCGAGGAGATCTATTAAGTGGCTGATTTGGAAAATCGAGCTTGTAATCTCCCTTCACTTTATGAATGTCTGCAAGCCTGATTGGTGTATCAGGATTCACAAATGATATTCCATTCAGTGTTGCACGTTGCTTCCCATTAATTGTAACTGGTGGCAAGCTCCTTATCACATATGTATCGGTCACATTGATTGAACCATAGTGAAAAGACCCCTGTGGGTTTGGTCGTGCTCCACTTGCAGTAGTATTTTGCCTAATTCATATAAAGTGCCAAAGAGATTTAGTTTTTAGAGCTAACCTTATTGCAACTTGACTCAAGATATAGCAAGTTAAAAGATAATGCAGGTAACCCATCGTTATATGCAAAAAGAAAGAGCCCTGCTTGTCCCGAGAACTCACAAAATGTTATCATTTCTCTAGCCTCATTGCATTTAACGTTAGAAACAATAGAGCTAAAGTTGCATTATCAATAGTGCTATTTATTTTCTGTCTGGAGGAAAGAGGTAGAGTAACCCTAGGTCCAAATTTATGCCCTAGTTAAGGTTCATAAGAGAAGCAAGGTTAGAAAATCATGTTTTCAAATCTTGTAGGAAAGCAAACCTCTATAACCAAAATAAAAATAGAGCCTTGAAGATGAGGATTTCATTCCTTTTTGATGCTTGTGACCTCTCTTTCTAAATTGAAATAACTAAATTTCGTTTTGTATGAGAAACCTAATATGTATCTACAACAGAATCAAGATTAATATATAGTAAAGATAAATATATACTAGTGAAAGTCACGAAAACAAGATTGATAAAATAACATTTAATGCACTTCAAAAAGAAAAATCACCTGATGGATTTTGGCTGATTCATTGCTGCCCACTGGTTATAGATATCTGCTGGTGCATCAGGCAAAGGACCAGCTGCTGGTCCTTTTGAATTGGAATAGTGCAAGATGGCAACACCTGTAACTCTTTGCCAAATTGACTCGTTCACGAAGCGAGCACTTGCTACAATGTAGTAATCACTAGTTGCATTCTGATCCATGGTAACCAAGAACGAATATGATTGGCCAACATGGATATCAAAACTGGTATAGTTTTGCTGTACAGTGTAATGTCCATCTGTTTCCACAAGAAGCAGATTGTGACCCTGAATTCTGAAGTTTAAACTTGTTGATGTACCAACATTGTGCACTCGAAAACGATAAGTCTTGCCTGCAAAACAAAGCAATTGGAATTTGGTCGCTTGCTTGCCCAAAACGGAGGTCATTGTAAAGGCTCTGTAGCAGAAGAGCATATATCTTTCCCTAAATCTAGAATGGAGGTCTCAAGCCTTCCCATATACCCCCAAACAAAGGATGTCATCACTGCCATGTAAAAGAATTGAAAGAAAAACAATGCAGTGTGCTGGTGACATTTCAATGAAAGAAATTTTAAGTCCGGAAATAGAATTTATTATCTACTTTATCAAACCACCAACAGATACACACAAAACCCAATGGTAAAACTAGAACATTACCTGGATCAACATTGATGGTCTCATAGTCAATACCGTCAGGCACCAAAGTTGTGTTGTACCTATACGGCCCCTTCCCATTAATTAAAACTCCATCTGGCATTCCAAGCTCTTTCCCAGATTCAAGGTCAGTTCTCAAAGCCTTAAAATTTAATCACCACCAAAATTGAGTCATGAAACCATTAAGCTAAAATCTTATAAACACTTCAACACACATGTAAAGCTTTTTGAGCACAAATACCAACCGTATGATTTCGAGTATACCAATCACCAATCATAATGATAAAATCACCATCTGGTTGTGTAAAAGGGATCGCAATAATGTCTCGATTATTAACAATGAAAGGACCAAAGCCACCAGACGCCCTTTGCAGATTAAGTGATGGACCATAAAAATAGCTCCCAATCTGGTCTTTCACTTGAAAATTGTAAGTGAAGTTCTGTTTCGGAGGAATGGGACAAGTTGTTCCCGGAACACCATCTTGCCACGAATTACGTCTCATTTGGATCCCAGGCCTGAAAAAGTCGAAGCCAACCATTGATGTTTTTCTTGAGAAACATTTTATAAATGAACCAAGACTTAAAGCAAATAAAGGGGACATGTTAAAACCTACCAAGTCATCAGAAAATTTTCATCCAGTCCATTGTGCACATTAACAACAACATTGTAATTAGTAGTGGCGTTAATAAGAGGACCAGGAAAGTTCCCACCAATAGCTATAACCTGCCATCACAAATACAATGAAACACATTAAGGTAAATGCTTGAAACAATGGTAGAACGTGAGATACCCATCAGCAAACTTCATCAACTGCATTCTATATCAGGGTCAGAACTTACTGCTAAGAAGAAGTTACAGAAAACAGAATAAATTGAAGCCCTTAAACTTTTTCTTGTTTGGACTCTTGATCAACAATGGCAAGACCCTTTTTCCACTCAACCGTTAGAATAGAGTACAAACTAGACGATCATTTTACAACAAAACTCCAACGAGTCGAGAAAAGAAAAACAGAGAGAAGAAGAGCATATATTCACCCACTAAGAGGCCCAAACCAGCTATTTACATCATTAAGCTGAAAAGAAGAACATTTCCCACAAAAAAGCAAGCAACTTCCCAACTAAAAATGAAAAATCTTCTCAAGTCTCTCGAATAAACACAGGAAACAAACACAGACACGGGCACATGAGAAACAAGGGAGTGGAAATCAAACCTGCTGAGGAACGCCGAGAGGAGATGCAGTAATGTAAGAGACTTTGAAGTCATAGGAAACGGTTGGGTCAGCCGCAAAACAGAGTCTTGAAAACATAGCAATGTAGACCAAAACAAAAGGCGAAAACCGTATCAAGGCCATGGATACAGTAAAGAGCTATCTGGGTTTTGGACGGTCAAGCAAACAGTCAAAAGTTGGTAGACCAGTGACACACCCCCGTTTCAGAATGCAAGTTTCAGAACGATTTACATAATCGGAAAACGAGAAACTTCACACCCTTATCACAGACACGAAAGGAGAGGGAGAGACAGCGGCTGCTTTATAGTATGTGTGGGTTTTGGAGTTGGTTGGGTTTGGTAATACCTGAGAAAAAGCAAGCAAACCAGAAGAGACGGCCTAAGCATTTCTAGTCAGTCCTCTTTGAAATTTATGGAGCCTGGGAATGATGACCGGTTACTTGCTAAACCGGTCAACACGGCCCTGAAATTAACTAACTCGGTATGTTTGACATTGTTTGGAATGGGCTGGCAATGATAGTATTAGGTAACAGTATGAACTGTTACATGCTAGTCATTTGTCTTATTTACTGTGTCCATATTTGATAATTATACCTTTTATATTAATATTATTATCTTTTAAGTACAACAACTTATTCTGTATACATAATATAATTTAAATAAATTATTATACACAATATAATTTAAGTAAATTATTTTTTACATTAAATAACAAATTTAATTTATGATACAAGTTATAAATTTTATAGATTATGAAATTAAATTAAAAATATACTTTTTGGAAGGACAATCAGGTCACAAACGAATAGCATATTCATACCTAACGATTTTTCTTAGACATAACTTGTACAAATCTTTCCATTTTCTAATTCGATATGATTCATTCGTTTGTAGAGCTATTTACTCACGCTACTAAAACATCTCTGACAGAGGAACAAATAATTAATTTGAAAGAACTTATTGTCAACCTCAGGGGTAGCTTTGGACGCCCTCCTACTTTCGGATGTCAACGGCTAAGAAGAGGGCTAAGGAATTTGTCCATTTTTCGGGTCCCGTAAATTTACTAACATATTTTGATTAACTATTTTGTTTAAAATCGAAGTAAATCATAATATATCAATAATAACAATAGTAATTGCTATTTAAGATATCCATTTACTTATTAGTTATTACTTTGTATTATCAAAATAATAATTTTTATTTACAACATATTATTTATCAATATTCTAATATCTATTACTATATTCATCATTATTATTATTGTGATTCAATTGAAGTCTCGCTAAGTCGCGAAAATTGAAGAGGTTCGATAATACGTAATCTTATTTTTACGTCTATATATCAATTTTAAATTTTTTGAAAAAAAATCAAGTTGTTTGAATGTTAGAGATAAAGTTGACTTCCTAACAATCATTTAGGATAAATGTGTTGGTTGGTATTTTTTTTTTGAATGTGTGAACGAGTTTTTTAAATATAAAAAAGAAATTAAAATATGAATTTATTTAAAAATAATACTATTTGTAGTTTCAACGGGTAATGGTACCACCACCGCCTATTGCCGGTGAGGAGAGATAGTGACAGACAACACAATCATCGGAAGAAGCAACAAAGTCTCGCAAAATTGCCTCTCTCGTCAGCTTTCTTTTTATTTTTATTTATTGAATTCTTAATTTAATATATTTCTTTTCTTCGTTTCTAACGATCAGATTTCCGCCTAAGAAACCGTCGCTTTCCACATGCACTATCCTCCTGTGGTCCCCACCACGACGACTTACCAGAAATCCCTTTGTGGGCCCTACAAGGTCCCCGTTCTTACGTGTAGGAGGTATTACCGTGGGGTCCACTGTGCCACCTCGGCGTCGTTCGGGTTGGTCGGTGAGCGTGACAAAATCTGTTTATTAATTACGACACGGATAATTAATATCTGATTTTTTATAAAATCCGAACAATTTTATTTTTTTAAACGAAAAAATTCGCTGTCCTTATTTTTTAAATATGCATCGGATAAAATTTTGAATTGATATAATAGCTTGTAAATTATGTCAATAGAGTATTTCGCACTAGATAAGTTTTGTACGACAGACTTAACCTAAGTAGGAAAATTTGAACATATAACCTTTTAGCTTTATGTCCTCCACTCCACTAACTCGACAATTTTGAAAGACCGAACAATTTAATGGTCACACGTAGGAACTGAATGGTTGAGTTGTAAATTGTAATAATTGTAGCTTTTGATTAAGCTTTTTTTGAGAATTTCTAGTATCTGTTTAGTTATTACCGATATTTTAAAAATTAAATTGGTTAGACTAATCTTGCAATAAAAATTTAAAATTAATTAATTTTTATTTTAATTTAGTTTAATAATTTTTGTTATTAAAAGTTGATCAATTTATTAATTAATTGACTAAATTTTATAAATTAATCAGTTTAATTAAAAAAAGAATGTTAAATAAAAATTAATTTTTTCAATAAGTAATTCAATCTTTAATCGGTTTTATGACAATCTAATACCGATTGAATTTTTAAATCTTTTTTTAACATTGGTTATTACTATATTAAGTGTAATTTAATGTAGGAGAAACAATAAATAAAAATGAAAGTGAAATTGTAGGAACAAATATATGGAAGATATTTTTCATTCCCTTTATTTTAGGAAAATATTTAACTAAATATACCAAAGTGAAACAAAATATTAATATATTATTAATTTTTATTTAAACATGATATAAATTAAAAAAAAGCCACGTGTGGAATTTAAATAATAATTTTTGGAAATACAAAATTTATGTAAAGTACTGAATTTTTGAAGAATTATTTAAAATAATTGGTTTGTAATGCATTTCCAATAACTTGTAATAACTAAAGTAGGTAAAACACATCAAATTCTTTATTTCAGTTATTCTATTCTATTAAATTTTACCTATATATTTATATAAAATCGACATAAATATATAGATGAAATTTAATAAAATATGGTAAAAATTGGATATTATAAATAAAAAAAAGCAAATTAAGAGTATCAGTGTGAAAAAGGGAATAAAGAAAACAGACACGGAAAGACCGCGTTTCCGTGCTATTTTGTAACTCATGATTACGAAAGTAATGATTTTGAAAAGCACATCTTATGTCTTATAGTAGTATATTGTAGTTATGGAACCTATTAAAACTGCCTTGAAGTACTTGCCATCATTTAACTAAATACCATTATATCAGATAGCTCGACAACAACCCAAGTTTCCATGTTTTCAAACCAGAAACGGAACATGACAGTTTAAGATTCGAGAGTTCTTACGTTACTATCATCATCTATCTTTGTACTATAATTAGTGTCCTAACCCTTGTGTACGAGACCCTGCAAGCTGTAATTCTGTTAATTATTAGCTCATTCCAGTTATGGAACACTGTACAACGATGTGAACATTAACGTACTCAAACTGTATGAGGTATGAAAATTCGAATCGTTCTTTATCTTATCTCCCACTTTGTATTAAAGCATACGCGACCTGAAAGATAGGCAATTTTCAGGTTGGAGACAGCAGAATAACTTCCAAGAAGTAGTTGCTAAGAAGAGACCTGTTCTTCCGTGTAATTTTTTATTTAGTGCATGTGCCTGAAGAGTATTCAAACAATCTAAATCTCTTCTGTGTTTGTTCTGTGCTGTGTTTGATTTACGTGGCCACGAACTGACATGCACGTATATAGCTCACCAAACTTCCTTTTTGTCGTATCTCTGGACCGAATTCGTTTCTCAAACGTCGGAGTAAAAACTCTGTTAAACGGGGGATTCTAAAAGATTCAAATGCGTAGCTAAGTACATGTTAAAGTGGGTCAATGCCTAACTACCAAGAGGTGTGTCAGTGCAGGCACGTTTTCTGTAAGCTACCAAATGGTGTAATTCGTCTGTAAAGTTAATACATAGTTTGGTTGCATCGAATGTGACAAAAGGGCTATAAGCATAGTTTTGAATTAAAGTCCCCCAAAATATAAATATTACACCCTCCTATTCAAAATAAAAATCGTTCAAGAGAAATGCACACTTATTAAGAAAGTTAATTAAATATTTAATATATCCTTATTAATTGCACGTTGAAGTGCCTTGGAAATATAATCTGTGTAATTAAGATATGAGTAAAATTAAAGAGTAATTTTGTAAGTAAAATCATAAACATGTATAAAAAGTCACGAACGACACTTTTTTTAAATAATTAAAATATTTCTAATACGACTTTTTATTTTAAATAGGAGGGAGTATAAGCTAAAGTCTTCAAAAATCGTTTCCTTTTATGCATCCAAGTTCTAAGCAATGCATGACTAAGAATAACCACCTTCTTAAGTTGGTCAGGATTCTCTGCCTCAAAGGGTGTTTTAATTAATATAGTTTATTTCTTATATAGTTATCAATTTTTACGACTTTGTTAAATTACCAAAAATATAACCAGTAATAAAAAATTTTAGTATGGTGAAATACAAATAAAAGATCTCATCTAAAGAGATCTTCATATTTCTTTTAAACCCTCTAAACTTTGAGTTGCTTGTCGAATAGGTAATATTAATATTTTATTAATTAGTACTTATCTTATAGTTATTTAACATAAGTGGTTTCTTACTTGCCACTCTTTGGTTGGGCTCATACTAGTAGATCTTTTTTTGTAAATTTTTTATGAAAAAAATTTTTCTAAAAAATCAGTTAACTGTTTGACTTTAATTTTAGAAAGAGTTTTATACAATAGACTGTTTGGCAACATAAAAATAAAAAATA
>JANZXV010200928.1:0-16420 GCA_027576455.1 Erythroxylum roigii | reverse complement strand
AATAGTAAGATAAAAATAAAAAAATAATAATAACAATAAGATAATAATAATAATAATAATAATGATACAAATCAAATAATAATAAGATAAGATAATAATAATAACATAACAATAAAAATAGTGATAGTTGCTCTGTCCAAGCCAGCTTCGCTGGCGGCTTGCATTTTTCACTTTGATATCTCCTGTCTTACGCCGCACGCGTGCTTTTAAAATTTCATGCAAAACTGTCGTCGTTTTCTTATTAGACAGAGTAAGACAAGGAAACTTGTACAAGTGATCTGCGCTCATAAATGGGGCGGGCAATTTAAGTGCTAGGCCAATAACGCAATTCAACTCATAAGCAGAATGAGGACTTTCCAGCAATACCCTTATGGAACTTTTTTTCTTATCGATAAATAATCCTGAGAGGAAATTGAATTCATCTAGTGAATTCATTGGAAAAGGAATACAAGAAATATTAGCTCCACAAAATAAAAGGAGATCATCCTCAAAGGTTGAGTAAGTATTCTGTTGTTAATCACATTTCTTATAAAATGTGAAACCTTTCTCATTACTAAAGTTAAGCTGAATAATCGTTAAGAGGATCTTAGTGAAAATTGTGAAAAGGTAAAAGGATAGGGGATCTCCTTATCAAATACTTCTAGCACCCTTAAAGATGTTCGAAGCTTCCTTATTTACAAGCATATTAAAAGCAATTGTATATATGCATTGGTTAATCTAAGAGATGAATGACTCCGAAAGACTTAGAGGCCTTAGAGAGTGAATAATAAAGCTCTATTCTAAAGTGTCAAATGCCTTATAAACATTGAATTTTAAAGCACAATTTTGTCCTTATCCCACTAGATGATAGTTCTTAAATAGGTATGGGAAATTAATAAATTATCTCTAATGTTTCTGCACTTAGTGAGAGTTGCTTGAGTATGATTCACAATATCTGGTTAGACCAGCTTGAGCTTATTAGTAAGAATTTTAGAAATGATATTGTAAAAGATATTACAATAGAATATGGTTTTATATTCCTTCAATGACGTGGGATTAATAGTTTTAGGCTCTAAACACAAATGTGTTTTTATTCTAGGTCCTTATCGTCTTAAAGCTAGAAAAGAACTTCACAACTGCTTCACAGTTTAACTATGTAGTCAATAAATTGGATGGAAGGGGTCGTCAACCATGCCTTGGCTAGATCCTTCATTATGTATGGAAAGCACCTTATCCTGAGTTGATCTTCATTTTGGCCATCTAAAGGGAATGTCTAGAGAGTGGTATAGAATTCTCGTATGATGTTCAAAGGGTCTTCATTACTTGCTGCCTTTCACCCATCTCTTGATCTTTAGGCTTGGGTTCCTCGAAATTGTCTTCAAAGTCCCATCAAGGTCCTCTTATCCAATGCACATTATCAATAAAGGGGCCAAGTTCACTTTCCTGAGATCTCCCTCCTCGCATAAACAAAATAAAGACAAAATTCAATTACTAACAAAAATTGCTAAAACAACTCAATGAAATAATACAAAAAAATGTATGCATGAACAGATAAAACAATTGACAAAATAATTAAAAATAAATTACGTGTAATCACTAAACACATCCCCGATAAAGGCGCCAAAAAATTGTTGTGCCAAAGTAAGTTCTAAAAATACGTAGGCTATCCTACTCGCAAGTATACAAGATAGTTGTATATGATTACCAGGGTTGTCTCTTACGAAGGTGAAATTGGTCCACTTAAATTAATCTTGAGTAAAAATAAAAACTAATGAAATCCTAAACATTCTATCCCGATTTGTCAATGAAATAATACGAAAAAATGTATGTATGAATATAAAAAATAATTGACAAAACAATCAAAACTAAATTATGTGCAATCATTAAACACATCCCCGGTAAAGGTGCCAAAAAATTGTTGTGCCAAAGTAAGTTCTAAAAATACCTAGGCTACCCTACCCGCAAGTATACGAGATAGTTGTACATGATTACTAAGGTTGTCTCTTACGAAGGTGAAATTGGTCCACTCAAATTAATCTTAAATAAAAATAAAAATAATAAAATCCTAAACATTCTATCCCGTTTTGTTGAGTAAAGGCTGTAATTGCAATTAAACTAAAAAGTGAAATGGTTTGACTAGAAGAAAAAACTAATTGATTAATCGGTGTAGAAACTTTTAAGAAATAATTTCACTAATTTAATATTTTATACATGAAGAAGGTTAATTAATTGGATAATTGTCTTGCTAAAATTACCAATTAGGTTCTAAAATTGATTCTAATAACAAACTAATCTAACTTTCGTATTCGACAAATTTATCATCCAAAATAATTATTAAACCTAACTAATAATTATCCACTTAAATTGATATATTTCTAATTCATAACTTAAGGGTCTATAGTTTCTCATTCTAAATTAAACTTCTTCTCTCATTCTAAATATAACTTAAGGGTCTATATTTCTAATTGATCATGCTATTACATCCAATAAACTCAGAAACTATAGCAATTAATAAGACAATAAAATAGACCCTTCATCATGCATAATCAATTAAATTAGCTATGTTAATCCTCAAAAACAAGTAATCAGCCCATCATAGAATAAACATAGTTCATTATCTTCAAATACTTTAATCCCATATTTACCAATAATAGAGAAGTATCAAAGTTATAAAACAGTGAGTAAACCAAAATGGACTATAAGACTTTAACAATGAAAACAAGTTGAACATAGAAGTTCCATAATGTAATAGAGAAATAAAGCAACTGATATAAAGCAGGATAAGCAAAAAGAGCGTTCGGATGAGGGAGCTGGTAGTGAATCTCTTACCAATCTTAAGCTCCCTATATCAGCTTTTGCCTTCTACCTCCACTTGGTTCTCATCCAGATGATCGAATGCTCACACTACTTTCACCTCTTTGTTGTTCTTCCTTTGTCTATTCTTTCTTCCTAACTAAAGTTCTCTACTTCTCCGCCTTCACACCTTCTCTATGATCTTTCTTTTTCATTCCCAGAATGTCTAGGCGGAGAGATGCTCATTAAGGACATAGTCAGAATTTTACATTATAGGTCATAGATGAAATTTTTTAAAAATATATTATTTATGGTTAAAAGATGCAAAAGAGAAGGATTTGGGGATAGAATGGAATGACACTCCTAGAGGAGAATAGGAAGAGAGAGTGGAGGAATAAAAAAATAGTAAGAGGATTAGAGGAAGAAGTCTTGATTTCCAACGATAGGTGAGTGGGATTGCATTCCTTAATAAACCCCTCTTGGAACATATTTTTGTGTGATGATTTTGAACAAAATTTTACTATGAATACTAATCTTTCATGCCTCTTTATATGTATTTTAATTATCTTTGAGGGCGTTTAAGGAAATATGGTTTAATTTGTGAGATATATGTTAACAAATATAGTTATTCTGTTTTATATATGAATAACTTAGTTGTTTTCGATATAATTAATTGGGGCAAGGAGTTGAGAATTTGATAAAGTATAAATCATAAAAGTTGTAGATTTATATGTCTATTTTATTTCCTTAAAAGAGCAAATGCCTAAATTTTACAAGTTAAGAGATATGGTCAATTTGTCCAAACCTACTCTATCTAGTAGGACTAAAGTTGAGTCCAAGATCATTATTGTGCCAAAATAAGTTATAAAAACATAGGTTATCCCACTCGCAAGTATACGAGGTAATTATAGTTGAATACTCAGGGTCGTCTCTTGTTGAATGCAAAGCACATCACTAATCTTACGCTCAAAATCACAAGTATACAGATCGTACTTGTATTTGAAAGTGGATATCGATCTCACGAGGATTGTGCTTAGGCACCACTTAATTCAAGTTGTCTTTTTTGAAGAAATTGTTTCGATCAAATTTAAAAAGATAAGTAAAATAAAGACAAACTAAAAGTAAAAGGGAACTACGCACCCCAAACCAAAATCGTAAACTAAGACTAGGAGAAAATCAAGATTAAACATTAGGACTTGTTATTATCCCCATTTGCTCCCCTCTGATTAATTGATTAAACTTATGTTTGACCCAAGATTTCCTAAAATTCTAGCTACCCTCTCTCAAGGTGTAACTAAATATTACTAGTTAAATAAATTAGAATTAACTTTGGGATCTCTAGATGTGTAAAGCTTTTCCTAAGCATTTAACTAGATATGAAGCTATCCTATAGGCAGTGTATTGACCTATTGGAATCTCCTCCTAATAAATAAATAACTTGTTATTTATAGGTCTATTAATCGTCAACTCTCGTTATACAATTAATACAGATTACCAAGCTCACTCTCTCGATTTATAGCAAAGTTTAAGCACAATAAATAACACAAACATGTATATCATTAAATTGATAACCAATGGTTCACAAATAGTTCAAACAACAAACCCTAAAAATTGTTTTAGCCAATCATAATATCTATAACATCCCCAACAATCAAATAATCCATGATAAACATGCCAGAAGAGAAAGAAATTAAAATAAGACTGGACAAGGCAGTTCCTCCTCTTCTTTGCCCGAATCTAGAAAATCTAGAAGACGGGGTGCTCTTTGCCCAATCAAGAATGAAACCAAAAATCTCCACCTATCTGTAGGCTCTCAATCTGTCTTTTAGCTCCAGGAAGAAAATTCTATGACCCTCTTGTGGCTTTCGGGATTCCATGTCTTATAAAGTCACAAAAACCTAAAAAAAATATGAAACCCACATGTCTCTTCGACTTCCAGTTCCCACGATTGTGGGAATTATACTTGTGCTTCCCACGATCAAGTGTTAACAGAAACATTTTATATAGATTTCCCACGATCGTGGTTCTTGTTTTTCAGTAGCTCCACTTCTCTTCTCTTCTCTTGGTCCCTAGCTCAATCACAAAGGTTTCCACCCTCCATTCCTACATAAAAATGACTCTCAACTTCCCCACACTTAAATCTTTGCTTGTCCTTAAACAAAATCAAACACAACCAATTAATTCTATCACTTCATTTTCATAAAGATCAAAGCATGCAATCCCTCAAAGTTTAGCCAACTCAAGTATTAAGCTATCACAGATATCATGATTAATTTTCATTAGTGTACATAAACAAACTCAATTTATGACACCATCACTCAAAAGATAAGTATAAAGGCAAAATGAATCATCCTCAGGGTTTCACTCATTTCTATCAAGTGTTTGATAGTTAGTGTTTCACTCAAGCTCCCTATAGGAAATTAAGCTACTATAGGCTTGCTAATACACCAATTCTCCTCTATAATGATTACATGCATAAATAGATCAAAAGGACTTGTTTCGGGTTATTATGTGGTAAGGTTTAAGGTAGGTCCAAAGAGGTAAAGGGTTTAACACAAGCATGCATAAAGTAATAAGTGAACAAAAGGATACAAAACATTTTCTGAGATATACAAATGTAAATGTACTACTACTCCGCACTTATTGATGCTACCAAAACGTTCTTCCCTTTTTCTTTTCTTTTCCTCTTTTCCTTTTTTTTGTCTTTTCTTCTTTTCCTTCTTTTTCTTTGTTTATGTAATTGAAGAAATAACACTCAGCTCATCTCGGAATTAAAAAAATTATACCAAAAATCCCAAACTAGTGCATCACTTAGTACTTTACTAAGCTTATGAATGGGTAGGCTAATGAGGTTTTGGGTTTTGAAATATGAGGTGGTTTCAAGAAACAAAAGGGTTAAGCCTCAATAGGGGTAGCAAGGGATAATAAAAGGGCATGTCATTTAAGCTAAGGGTTATGCCAGAAAGGGCCTTAATCATTTCTATTAAGCAAGCATCTAGTAGACTCAAACCGATTCAAAGCAAGTTCTGAAGATAACAACCTAAGGAGGCGTCATACACTCAAAGAAATAAGATGACTATAGATGGAGTCATATAGGCTCAATCCTCACGTTGGCTTAAATGAAAAGTCTTTATGCATCTCTACACTACCTCATTGCTCAAGTGTAACATTTTGAGTAAGCTTATGCAACCAACTACTTTTCATCACTCAACATGATTCACTCTCTACTCAAGTAGCCTAATTCAAGTTCAAGCATGAATTCAATCTTATTCTAACAAACATGACAGAATCTCGCGAAAAAACACATCAAAAATGATTCAAGTGTGGTTCCATTGCTTAACACAACACAACATCAAACAATAACCTAATATGCCTAAAGCATGCATCCTAAACAGTAAATAAAACAAATTTAAAGGATGCAATTAACAAAGAAAATGTCACCTTCCCACACTTGGATAGCACATTGTCCTTAACGTGACAAGGCAACCATAAAATGAAATCAAGACATCAAACACATCATCAATCACACAAACAAGTAACACAACTAATAAAGTAAATAAAACAATATAAAAAGTGAAGGTTAAGAAAGCTTATGGAGATTGAGGTGGTGAAGGTGTAGGAGAAGGGACTTCGATGTTTTTCTTCTGGAAGAACTTTAGGAACTTCTGCTTGATATATTGCTGCTCCTTGTGTACTTGTCGCACTTGATTGCCAAGCTCATTAATTTGCAGCGTCATTTATTGCTAATTTGCAGCCATCTGATTAAGAATTTGTTGAAACCGATCAACATCTACTATTGTTGTTGGTTCCTCTTCGACTGCTTCTTCTTGAGGCTCCAGTGGTGCTTGAGAGGTGGATGGTTTCGATGTGGCTGTGTTCTTACCCTTCCTGTTCTTGATAGCAGTACGCATATGAGGATTTCAAATCTCTATAGAATAGAGCTCAAAATTTTCAAAGCTTCTAAAATACGAAACATCAAACACATTATAATTAGCAATATGCACAGTATCCACATGAAGATGATAAAACGAAGTCACAGTAGTGACAATGTAAGCCATACCAAAATATGAGCTTTTCTTATTGATACAACTCACAATAGACCTAAAAATTCGATACGGGGTATTTATTTTAACTTTGCGATCCATGCACCAAAGAAAGAAAAGTTCTTTAGTAGAACATTTATTGCTTTCAGTTTTATTAAAAACAATTAGGCATATAAATTTGTGAAGTACGTGTTCAGTGCTATGAATTAAGGTGTTTGGTGCATTCCTAAAATCAAACATGTTTTTTTTGGTAAGTCATTAAATTTTCTAAATAAATAGAAGGTATGT
Source organism: Erythroxylum roigii (assembly GCA_027576455.1). Taxonomy (NCBI): domain Eukaryota; kingdom Viridiplantae; phylum Streptophyta; class Magnoliopsida; order Malpighiales; family Erythroxylaceae; genus Erythroxylum; species Erythroxylum roigii. The sequence goes on along the minus strand of JANZXV010200928.1, from coordinate 9,317 downwards.
ACAATCGATAGATTGCCCATGATGCAATCTCTTATCCAAACCAAAAGAAAACCTTATAAGAAAGTATGAGGAGCCCTACAAATGTTTCCCATGACCATACAATCCACAATATGAAGCCTAAACCATGACTACCAACCAAGACGATCATATCAAGGATCATCTTACTAATAACACAATATCTTCGTACAACAGTCTCAAGCAGCAGATAAACTAATCAAGATTACCTACTAACCCATAACTTGAAGACAACACATCATAATTTGAATTCTTCTCATTTCTAGAGCAATGTGGGATCTTATTTGTATAGGATACCGAAGTGATGAGGTAGATGAGATAGAGCCTTACTTTCTCAACTCTCACCCAACTTTCCTTTGTAAACCCGATCTAGACTTCCATATTTTAAGGCACCAATCCGTGGAGTAGGGGCCCTCCTACTATTATTACTGAAGGAGTGTCCCCTTGTAGCTTATGACATCATATTTCCATGACTAATTCTTCAAGGCTTTGTGGAGATTGAGGCTTCCCCTGTAACTTATGTCTCTCCTGTTGTACAAAGAGGGATTGGGTTTCCCTTTCTTTTCCCAAACCTGGATTCAAACATGTAGACAATTGTTAGAAGTATAAAACACACAAAAAATACCTTCTCTCAGTGTTTGAGCTGAGAAGTTCCATAACTTGAAAGATCACTCTCATATTGAAGCTCCCTACGTCCAAGGCTTCATCTTTGAAGTTTCAAAGGTTTCTTTCAGTTCACAGGTTATACATAATAACAGAAAGGATAATGATGAAAGTATTGATGTCACAGTTTATGAAATTGTATAGCTGGTTAAACCAAATTAAAATGGATTGAAGGTTTGTCAAGTAAGGAATTTGTAATTGGAAGTTGTTTAGATAGTTTAACCACACAGTTTTAGAGAAAGGACATTCAAAGAATAGATGCTCAATAGTCTCAATGTCCGAGACACACAAGGAGCACTAATTTGGGGTGTGAAGGTAAAGGAGTTTGTCCCTTGTCTGCAATTTATTCAAGAAGGCTAACCTAAAATAAAGGAGTACCCAGGACTATTCCTTTTATGCCATACTAGTTTATACCAAAGAATAGTCTGATTTGGAGGTCTTATGAAAGTGTAGGCAGAAGCATTTGTATACTTCTTTGATGAGCTAGCTAGCCATTCCAAACTATCCTCTCGTAAAGAATCTGGATGGTATTGCAAAGGTTCTAGATTGCTAATGGTCCCAACTATTGTCTCTTGCTAGCACCCTTCATTATTTCTGATTACTTCAGACACTCTTGTAGTCATAGGAAGCTCTGACCCATTGATCACTTTAAGAGTAGAGAGAGAAAGAAGTAAAAACTTACCAAATCCTTGTATTCTTGGTTGTGTAGTGTGAAATAAGTGTAAAAGAAGTGATTAATGATGGAAAAGATGAAGAAAATACTAAGGTTTGGGAGAAAAAGTAAGATTTTTAAAGTTAGGGTTAGTGAGAGACTCAATTGTAGAGAGAGAAAGTGGGAGAAGGTGAAGAAAGAAGAAGAAAAGAGGGATTTTTTAAAAGCTTCTTTCAAAGGATCCCACGATCGTGGAAATCCCTATGATTTCCATAATCGTGGGTTATGACTCCAGAAACTTTCTGGAGAACCTTCCCATGTTTGTAGGAACCAACCCAGTTCCCACCGTTATGGATTATCCTATTTTTTCCAACTTCTTATTCTTCTTCTAAGCTTAACATGCATTCTCAACATTCAATCAACCTACCAACACATCAAAATCAACTATCCACAAGAAATTTGAAAAGAAAACAAGTTCAAACTCAAACAAAATTCAAACTAAACATAATCAAAACCAAACAAATCAAGCAGACAAATAAACAAAATCAAGCAAACGAAAGGTAAATATTATAAGTGAAGGTCATTAGCTTGACCATTACACATGTATTCATGAAGGAGTAGAGGAAAGGAAAGAGATGATTTCCCTTTCTTGTGAGTATGGCCCTCCATAGTATGGCTTGAATCTATGCCCATGGACCTTGAATGATTCACCCTTGTCATTTTCTAACTCCAAAGCTCCATGGGGAAACATTGAATAACCTTGAAGGGTCCACTGAATCTTAACTTGAGCTTTCTAGGTAATAGCAGAAGTCTAAAATTAAAAAAAAGCACCAAGTCCCCACTTTTGAACACCATCTTCTTGATGTGAGCATCATGCCACCTCTTTGTTCTTTCCTTGTATAACTTAGCATTTTCATAAGCATCAAACCTCAATTCTTCCAATTTGTCAAGTTGTAACAATCTTTTCTCACCTGTAAGCTTCCAATCCATGTTCAACTTTCTAACGGCCCAATAGGCCCAATGCTCCAACTCTAAAGGCAAATGACACGACTTTCCATACACAAGTCTATATGGAGTAGTTCCAATGGGTGTTTTGAACGCTGTCCTATAAGCCTATAGGGTGTCATCTAACTTTAATGTGCAATCCTTTCTTGAGGTCTTCACTACCTTCTCCAAAATCTTCTTCGGCTCTTTGTTCAACACCTCCACTTGACCACCGATTTGAGGGTGGTAAGGAGTCACCACTCTATGATGAACATTGTATCTTTTCAAAAGAGTCTCAAATGGTTTGTTGTAAAAATGGCTCCCTCCATCACTTACAATCGCTCTGGGCACATCAAATCTCATAAAAATCTTCTTGATGAACTTTTGGATCATCTTGCCATTAATAGTTGGAGCAGCTACAGCCTCAACCCACTTAGAAACACAATCAACTCTAACTAATATATAAGTGTTACCTAAGGAGGATGAGAATGGTACCATGAAGTCCAAACCCAACACATCTAATATCTCCACCTCCATGATATTTAAAAGCGGCATCTCATCCTTCTTTAATGTGTTGCCCACTCTTTGACACCTATCATACTTTAGCACAAAATCTTGAGCATCCTTGAACAAAGTTGGCTAATAGAATCCACATTATAAGATCTGAGCTGCAGTCTTGTTAGCTCCATAATGTCCTGTATAAGGTGAACTATGACATTGCATCAACATTTTAGGCATTTCAACCTTAGGGACACACATATCTTATACGGTACAGGTTCATCCTAAATATAATGAGAACATTGAAATGCAAACAATTTCCTTTGTTGATAAGAAAGATTGGAAGGAAGAATACTACCTGAGAGATAGTTTACAATATCTACAAACCAAGGACGAAAAGGATTATCTACCATCATTAGAGCCTCATCAGGAAAGCTCTCCCTGATTTCCTCTTCTTTTTTATCATGACCTCCTTCGAGTCTCAAGAGATGGTCCCCTATAACATTTTCTGTTCCCTTATTGTATTTAATCTCAATGTTAAATTCTTAGAGCAGAAGTACCCACCGAATAAGCCTAGCCTTAACATCCTTCTTTGCAAAAAGATATCGCAATGCTGCATGATCTATAAAAACAATGACATGCAAACTTAAAAGATAAGAACGAAATTTCTCACATGAAAATACCACAACAAGCAACTCCTTTTCTGTAGTAATTCAGTTGTGCTCCCGTCAAGGTCTTGCTTACGTAATAGATGGCATGCAACCTCTTTTCCTTTCACTGACCAAGGACACAACCAATGACATGATCCCTTGCATCATTCATAATTTTGAAAGGAAGAGACCAATTCTGTGATGTCAGAATGGGTGCTAATACAAGTGCCTTCTTCAACCTGTTAAAAGTGTCCAAACAAGCATCATAAAAAAAGGCACATTTTTAACTAATAAATGAATTAAGGGTCTAGCAATAAGAGAAAAATTCTTGATGAACCGTTTGGAGAAACTTGCATGACCAAGGAAGGTTCGGATGCCCTTAATGTTAGTGGGAGGTGGTAGCTTTTCAATTACTTCGGTTTTAGCTTGATCCACTTTAATCCCCTTGCACGAGATCTTATGGCCCAATACAATTCCCTCTTTGACCATAAAGTGGCACGTCTCCCAATTTAAGACTAGATAAGACTCCACACATCTTTGAAGCACTCTGTCTAAATTCAACAAGTAATGATCAAAAGATTTTCCAAAGACAGAGAAATCATCCATAAATACCTCCATGAAGTTCTCACTCATGTCTGCGAATATGGCCATTATACACCTTTGGAATGTGGCAGGTGCATTACATAAACTAAATGGCATCCTCCGATAAGAAAAAGTCCTATAAGGATAAGTGAAAGTAGACTTCCCCTGATCCTGTGGGTATATAACCACCTGATTGTACCTGAGTATCCATCAAGAAAACAATAAAATGCATGGCCAGTACCCTCTCAATCATTTGGTTCACAAAAGGTAAAGGGAAGTGATCTATCTTGGTGGACAAATTGAGCTTCAACTAATTAATACATACTCTCTAACCTGTGACGGTCCTAGTAGAAATCTTTTCAACTTTTTCATTTTCCATCACTGTCATGCCTCCCTTCTTAGGCACACACTGTACTGGACTCACCTACTCACTATTCAAAATTGGATAAATAATCTTTGCATCTAACAGCCTTACTACCTCTTTCTTCACAACCTCTTGCATTTTTGGATTTAACCTTCTCTGTCGCTCTCTCATAGTTTTACCCTTCTTCTAGGTTAATTCTATGCATCACCACATTGGGGCTAATCCCCCTAATATAAAAAATTTGCCATCCTATAGCTCTCATCCTTTTCCTAATTAATGGTCTATACCACTTTCTCTTCTTGTTCAAAATCTAATTGGTTCAAGATAATGATGGGTAGGGTATGGTTTTTACCTAAAAAGGTGTATCTTAAATGGGAAGGTAAGGGTTTAAGCTCTAGAGTGGGGGCTTAATGAAAGAAGGTGGAGTAGGTGTATTTGGTCTCTCCAACTTCTCTAACTCGATTTCCTCACATAAATCCTCTTCTCTTACACTCTCATCCGTGTGCCCTTCAGTAAGTTCATTAACTTCCTTTTCAACCTCCTTCACACATTCATCCACAACATCAATCTTCATACGTACATTACCATCCCTCGGTTTCTTCAAAGATCTAGACATATTAAACTAAACCTGCTCATCACCAATCCTCAAAACAATTTTTCCCTAATGTACATTAACTAATGCCCTACCAGTATTCATAATGGGCCTACCCAAAATCAATGGAAAGTTTTTATCAGCTTCAAAATCCAATAGCATAAAATCCACAGGAATAATAAATTTGTCTACTTTTACCAACAAATCTTCTACAACTCTATATGGTCTCTTGATGGATGGATCTGTAAGTTGAATCAGCATGGATGTTGGCTTGACATCTCCTAGCCCCAATTTTACTGAAAACAAACAAAGGCATCAAGTTAATGCTTCCACCTAAATCACATAAGCATTTAGAAAATTCAAAGTCACCAAAAATACCTGGAATCATAAAACTCCCTGGATTTTGTAGTTTTGAAGGCATCGTGCTTGAGATAATCGAACTAAAATTCTTCGTCAAAGTGACCATCTGATTTTCCTCCTAAGTATGTTTATGTGTCAATATGTCCTTTAGAAACTTCACATACTTAGGCGTGCACTCCAAAGCTTCCACCAATGATAAGTTAATCGGAAGCTTCTTCAATTTCTGCAAAAACTAAAAAAATGAGTATCCACTTGATGTTGTCTCGAACTTAGTGGATATGGACGTTTAGGTTTGTAAGTTGGTTGTGGTACATAAGGCCTCTCTTCTTCTTTCTCTTCTCGAATCTCCTTACCTTTTCCTTTTTCTTATCAATCCTTTTTCAAATTTGGTTCCTCCATTTGCTTGCCACTTCGAAGTGTGATAACCTTCAATTGTTCCCTTGGGTTAGCCTAGATATTGCTTGGTAAGCTACCTGTACTTCTAAAAGACATAGCATTAGCAAGTTGACCTACCTATACCTCCAAGTTGAGGATGGATGAGGCATGGTTCTTCACAATCTAATCAAACTTTGCCTCTATCCTCTTTTTGACTTTCCTCCTGGCTCGAAAACATCCTCTTTTGTTTCTCTTCTTGATTTAACAGTTTGGGCCCCAAAATATCCATTAACATTAACTTGTCCATTTTGTTCTTTAAAGATCCAACTTTGTCTTACTAAAATCCTGGAGGTCCTTGTGGTCTTGCTTGACCACCTACATTGTTAGTAATCCAAGAAAAATTTGGATGGTTTTTTCATCCCAGATTATAAGTATTCGAGTACGGATTGTTACCTCGCAGTGGTTGGCCCAAGTAACTTACCTGTTCAGTGTTACTAGCTCCCAAAAAAAAGCATTCTGCTATGCAATGGTTGTTCTACCCACCTAACTCACACTATAATTACATAGCTTTAGCTGTAGATGAAGATGCTCCTTGTATGTCGCTCAATTGCTTAGTGAAGGCTATGATTTGTGCTTGCAAAGCAGTAACAGAGTCAACTGGGATCATACCTTTTTTGCTCCTTCTGCCTTTGTCTACTCCTCTCACTTGACCACATACAACTGTTTCTTACGAATTCTTCCACAAGGTCATACGTTGCATCGATAGTTTTCCTCATCAAAGATCCTCTTGTAGCTGCATCTATGGTCCCTCTTGTGCTTTGATTTACACCATTGTAGAATTTTTACATGACGAATTTCCTAGGAAGGTTATGAGGGGGACAACTTCTCTGTAGTTCTTTAAACCTCTCCCAAGCTTCATTTAAAGACTCCCATCGCTTTGTTAAAAATTTGTGATTTCCTTAGTGATCCTTGTTGTCTTAGTCAATGGGAAGAATTTAGCGAGAAATACCTGGGCTAGTTGTTCCCAAGTATTAATTTGCCCTGAGCTGAGTGAATTGTACCATGCCTTTGCCCAATCTCTCAAAGTGAAAGAAAGTAGTTGCAACCTCACAGCATCGTCAGACATCCCATTAAATCGGAAAGTGTCATATATCTCCAAAAATTAGCGAGGTGGCCAATGGGATCTTCATTGGACAACCCATAGAACTTCACATTACTCTGAAGATTGTTAAGGAGTGCTGGCTTGATCTCAAAATTGTTATCTTGAATCGTCGACTTTGCAACTCCTTGAGGGTTGAATCCTAGCCTTATAAAGTCTATCAGTGTCCTTTTAGCCCCTACTTGTTCTCCTTCTTCTACCATATTTCTTTGTATAATGTCTTGGAGCTTCGTTCTTCTCAACTTTTGTGCGTTCCTTTGTGTGTTCATTATGTTCATGCACGTACAAAGACACAAGGAAAAGTATCAAAAACTCTTAAATCAAAGTAACCCAAAATAAATAAGATGATAAACAAATAACCCCCGGCAATGGCGCCAAAAACTTGTTGAATGCTAAACACACTACTAGTCTTACACTCAAAACTACAAATATACAAATCGTACTTGTAGTTGAAAGCAGATATCGATCCCACGAGGATTGTGCTTAGGCACTACTTAATTCAGTCTTTTCTTTGTTTAAGAAATTGTTTCAATCAAATTTAAAAAGATAAGTAAAATAAAGACAAACTAAAAGTAAAATGGAACAATGCAACTCAAACCAAAATCGTAAACTAAGACTAGGAGAAAATCAAGATTAAACATTAGGACTTGTCATTATCCCTATTTGCTCCCCTCTGATTAATTGATTCAATTTATTCTTGACCCAAGATTTTTTAAAATTCTAGCTACCCTCTCTCAAGGTGTAACTAAATGTCACTAGTTAAATAAATTAGAATTAACTTTGGGATCTCTTGACGTGTAAAGCCTTTCCTAAGTATTTAACTAGATATGAAGCTATTCTAAAGTCACTGTATTAATATATTGAAATCTCTTTGTAATAAATTAATAACTTGTTATTTATAGGTCTATTTATTGTTAACTCTCGTTGTATAATTAACACAGGTTACCAACCTCACTCTCTCGATTTATTTCAAAGTTTAAGCACAATAAATAACACAAACATGTATATCATTAAATCGATATCCAAAGGTTCACAAATAGTTCAAACAAAAAACCCTAAAAATTGTTTTAGCCAATCATAATATCCATAACATCCCAAACAATCAAATAATCCATGATAAACATTCTAAAAGAGAAAGAAATTGAAATAAGACTAGATGGGGCAGCTCCTCCTCTTCTTTGCCCAAATCTGGAAAATCTGGATGACAGGGTGCTCTTTGCCCAATCGGGAATGAAACTTAGAATCTCCACCTATCTCTAGGTTCTCAATCTGTCTTTTGGCTCTAAGAATCAAGTTCCACGACCCTCTTGCGGCTCTGGAGATTCTATGTCTTATAAAATCATGAAAACATAAAAAATACATGAAACCAGCGTGTCTCTTTGACTTCTAGTTCCCACGATCGTGAGAATTATACTTATGCCTCCCACGATCGTGGGTTAACTTAACATAAACTTTCTCCATAGATTTTCCACGATTGTGGAAAACATGCGCTTTTCCATGATCATGGGTTCTTGTTTTTCAGCAGCTCCACTTCTCTTCTCTTCTCATAGTCCCTAACTTAATCACAAAGGTGTGCACCCTCTATTCCTACACTAAAATAATCAATTCCTACCCTAACCAGTACCAAACACAAATGAACAACCATGAAGATCAAACTAAACAAAAACAGACAAAACATGTCCTAAAACATAATAATACTAACCTATCATGAAAGAAACAAATTCCCAATACGTAGAAAAGAACATACTAATGCACAACTATCATCTCTTAAGGAGATGAAATTGGTCCACTCAAATTAACTTTGAATAAAAACAAATGCTATCCTAAATACTCTAACCCAATTTGTTGAGAAAAGGATTTAAAGAAATTAAAACAAAAAAACTAAAAGGTAAAATAATTTAATTGGAAACAAAGAATAGTTGATCAATTAATAAATGAAATAAGTTCAACAAAAAGAATGTAGAACTCTTGGACGAAGAAGAGTAGTAGTGAATCTCCTACCTAACATAATCATCATCTGTTTTTACTACACTGACCTTATTCACGCTCCCTGTCTTCAGCTCTTATTTTCTGTCTCAGCTATCTTTGTTCTGTCCAGAAATGGTTACTCATGCTTTCTAGCTTTTCTCTCTTCTGTTCTTGCTCATGTCGACTGCTCTCCTATTTTCTATTCTTGCTTCACCCACTTTTCTTCTCTTTCTATAAAATTTCTATTTATAGTGAGAGTCTAGGTTTTATAATATGCTGTGATCATGCGTGAGTCGCTTGACATTTAATTCAGTGCCAAAATTCTTCTTCACGGTAGTGAGAACTCTTACATGGTGGTAACTCCCCTTGTCACGCATGTGACACTCACTATCAGGTGCGTGACAATTATGTCATGCAGGTGACATCTCTATCACGCCTGAGACACTTCTGTCATG
>JANZXV010196520.1:0-16499 GCA_027576455.1 Erythroxylum roigii | reverse complement strand
AGGTATAGTCAATAAATATCAAAATTTAATATCTAATGTTAAAAATAAAAAACAAAGAGTAAAAATATATTAAAAAACAGAAACTTTACCTTTAAATTATAATCAGAACTCATAAGACAAAATCGTAAAATTTTTTGCTGCTAATATTTGAGTTGGAGTACTTTAAATACATATATTGATGAAAATAAAGAAATTAGAAAGTAAAAGTATACTTAAATATTTCAAGACTATTTATAAGCATGAGGACCGCAAAGTTAACTTATAAGTTATAACGTTAAAATCATTTAAAGCCAACGTATATAAATTAACGTTAACTTATAATGTTAAAATCATTTAAAGCGGAGGAGGCTGTTGAAGTCTATTGGAGAGGGGGCTGATGAAAAAGCCAATGTTAAAACATCATGTAATCACTAGGACTTAGCAGAGAGGAGGCTGTTGAAGTGAAGGAGGAAGCATCTGCCTACCACCTCACACACACAAACATAGCCAAACCCAAACGCAAACCTCTTTTATCTCTCTTTGTGTCCCGACTCTCTCATCCCATCTATCCTACTGCTTCTCTATCATTGCTACTTCTCTATCGATGATGGATATCTTCTCTATCACTAGCACTGCTTTGTGCCATCGTTGCTACATCTTCATCCATCCTTACGTCTGTCGCTGCTTTCATTCGTCACTGCTTCTTTTCCTTTTGCCTATTTCATCTTCTTCGGCTCTCCTACTTTGTGTCTTATAAACCATCTCAAATTCAAGGTTGATGGTGATATTCAAAGATGCAGAAAAGCATCTTTTTATAAATGCTTGTTAAAGGATGTGGCTTTCTAGTTTACGCATAAAGATTAGAGAACAAAGAAGTTCGTAGACATTGGTGGCCGGGTAAAATTTGTGGTTTGAATGCTTTACAGAATAAATTGTAATGGGTCATTGAGTATTTGAGTGGCTTGTGAAATTTGTGATGTTTTAATAACTCCAAGTTTATAACCAAAATTAATTAATTATGTCTAATTGTAAAATGAGTTAATTAATTAACTATATTCTTACTTTAACATGGAAGATTATTTGGTTATAGCATTTATAGATAAATCAATCATTAAATTTAAATTTTATGAATTTTAACTATTTTCTCAACAATCATATCTAAATTATATAAATTAATGTAGTTTTTATTTCATTATATTTAAATTTTCATTCTTATTTATTTAACTTGTTTCCTAAATCAATTAATATTACATTAAACTAAAAGGATTCATTTGTATTATAAAAGTTAAAGTTTAAGGATTATTTATATATACGTATGTATTATTCTTTATGATTTATAAAGAAAAAAAATAGAAAGAATGATAATGAGAATTAAAATTGTAATATTGATAAAAGCTATAATGTTATGAATTTATAGTTGAATTATGTAATCATACATAATGAATTATACTTGTAATTTTATGGTTGAATTATATAATCACACATAATAGATTATAGTTGTGACTTTATGGTTGAATTATATAATCACACAAAAAATAGGATGTTGTTGTGAATTTATGGTTGAATTATGTAATCATACAAAATAACTTATAATTGTAAAAGTGCATGAATCATCTATATAAGTTAGTAAAGTTCACTTGCATTTCTATATCATATGATCTTTGAGAAGTTATTGTTGCTCTATTTCTTCTTGTTATTTTACGCCACTATCAGTGGAAGGAGAATTAGTTAGTTCAAACGGCATCATATGGAACTTATAATGCACTTTATGAGTCTTAAAAGCTATTTTGTAGACATCTAAGGGACACATCTTGGAGAACTAGGGTGGTTTGTGCAGTTCATCCAAAGTTCCTCAATAATTGATAAGGGAAATTTGTGTTTAGTGGTGTTTTTATTTAGCTCCCAATAGTCCATGCACAAGCGCCAAGAGTTATCCTACTTCTTGTCCAACACTATTTCATCTCAATAACTTCTTATTTTTAGAGGTCTTAAACTAACTTCTCTACAATATTCTTTTGTAAGCTCCCAAATTTGTAACACTTAACATTAACTAGTTCCATGCCATCCTTAAGATTAATTTTATGATCTTGTGTGGTAACCCTTTTTGATTCTATAAATATAAGATTAAATTTAGCTAGGAGAAACTTTAAATCTTGTTGGTATTCTTCCTTAAAGGGTTTGTCCTTCACTGTAAGTTCCTGAAATTATTGCTTTATCGTATAAATGTGCCTCAACATACAAATTAGTTGGCTACTGACTTGAGGCTTAGATAATTTCAAAATTTTCTTTGGTGTTATGGACTTAGGTTGGCTAATAAGGTCTCCCCTCAGCAGAACCCGCCTTCATTGCCTCATAAATTCCATATTTTTCTTTTTAAAATGACACAAAACACTATTAAGTGTGAATAACCCTAGATGACTAATACTAGATCACACCCTCCTAAAGGTTAAATCAATGAATCTAAAGAAGAAGTTGCTCCCTAGAGTTGCCATTCTAAATTTTTGCATAATCCTTTATAAGTTAGTTATAAGAACCCACCCTTCCACTGTCACCATGAGATTTTGTTCCTCCAAGCACTCGTACTTTTTCCTGTGAATCAATGTGGAGTCTACAAAGTTATGTGTGCTTTCATTGTCAATAAGAACTTGTAGGATTTCCTCATTGTTCTCTCATCATCCTCATTTGTTTATAATTACTTAAGTCCCGGCATTGCTTGTAAGGATAGAACTGGGGATCCTCTGAAACCTCTTTTGGTTCATTTACAAATTGGAATTAGTTTCATCATCCTCTACAATAAACATATTCCACTGTTTCTTTTTGCAACAATGGCTAAGAGAGCATTTATCATCACACCATAACTAGATCTCTTTAGCTTTTTTTTCTTTGAATTCTTTACTACAAAGTTAACTCTAATGTTTCTGTGGCAATTTAGGCTGAATGGTTTTGGTAAAGTTTTTGGAATAGGTAATAGCCCTTCCAAAGTGTGGTGTTTATGCAGAGGATATGAAGATATTGAAGTAGCTGCATTTAGATTCTCTGAACATGGTTTGTATGTGGTTTTCTAAGTTAAGAAACAATTTGAAGCTATGGCTTTTAATTTCTTGAACATCGTGTATACTTGTTGTAATCGGTAACTCAATCTCAGGTTTCAATCCTTTTAGAAAAAAACCCGACTAAGTACGCCTATGAAATTTTGAGTCTAAAGGAGCATCGATATAAGGAAAACTAGTCGCAAATACTTCCCGTATGGTGTAAGACCTTAAAGTCGCCTATGGGGTCCTTGACTTCTTCTCTGAATCTTTGGGTAATTATTGTCAAGTACTTGCTCTCCAAGATAATGCGATGTCTAAGGAAAAGTTAGTGTCATTTTGTTGCCGCCCTCACCAGATGAACACCTGCAAGCTTCACCTTCATGTCCCTCGGTGTGCGATCTAGCATGACAGATTAGTCAGCAGGAAATACCTAATAAGAAGTGAAGGCAAAAGATATTTTATTGATACTGCTCTATCTTTAGTTAGATGCATGTATTACAACTTAGTTAGTTCCTATATACATGGATCCACTACTTTAGCTAATGTGATTTGTGAAACTAAAATATTTTAGTATATCATGGCTTCGTTTCTTCATGTAAAATAGGTCTTTCATGCCCCTCCAAGATTAAGCTTCCGTCATAGAGGCCAACCTTGGACCTGTGCAATAAGAATTGTTTATTTGGAACTACTTTTATAAGGGAGTCTACAATTTTGTCATTGGTATGGACATAAGAAATATGCAATTGGTTTTGATTTACCTGTTTTATGACAAAGTGGAAATCAAGGGCGACATGTTTCATGCGAGAATGGAATACGGGATTTCGGCAAAGATATGTGTCACCTAGATTGTCATAGTATATAATCGGTGGAGCTACGATCAATGGTTTTTTGTTTCTTAGATGCCCAACTAATAGGAGAACTGCCAAGGAAAACTATAAATGCTGAGGTAAAAGTAAAATCGTCTAAATTCCTAGTCCAATCAGAGTCTAAAAAAGTATGAAGAGTGAGATTGTTATTTTTTGAAAAATGTATGACAAAGTGAGTGGTACCTTTGAGATAACATAAAAACACGTTTAACAGCTAACCAATGGGTAATAGAGGGATTATATATGCATTGCGACAACTTATTAACTGGGAAAGAGATATTAGGTCGGGTTGGGGAGAAGTATTGAAGTGAGCCAAGAATTTTTCGCAATTCAGTGGGATTGGTTTTAGGTGTTCCATCATGTAAAGTTAAGGCAACTTTGTTGTTGAGAAGGGTGGCATAACTTTTGCATCAAGCATGTTAGTTTGGCTTAGTAAATCAATGATGTATTTATGTTGGGATAAGAAAAGACCTTGAGAGGTGATGTGAGCTTTCGCACCCAAGAAATAGTGAAGGGGACCTAAATCTTTTAGAGAAAATTGTGAAGCGACGGACCGTATAAATTTGATAGTAGTGGGTAGGTGGTTTCTTGTGATGATAATATCATCAACATAGACTAAAAGACATATAAGAACTGAATTATTATGATATATAAAGAGGGAGTTGTCAAAGACTGAATTATTAAATATTTGTTGCAGAAGAAAGGATCGAAGTTCATGTTACCATGCTCGAGGGGCTTGGCAAAACCTATATATAGCTTTGTGTAGTTGACTAACATAATTGAGATGTTGTGTATCTTCAAAACTAGGGGGTTGCTGCATGAAAACAAAATCAGTTAAAGTACCTTAGAGAAATGTATTGTTTACATCAAGTTGACGCAATTCCCAACCAAAATGGACAATAAGACTGATGATTGTTCGTATAGTAGTAGGCTTCATAGCGGGACTGAATGTTTTAGATAAGTAGATGTCAGGTCTCTGATGAAATCCTTTAGCAATGAGATGTGCTTTGTAACGGGATATAGACCCATATGTATTTTTTTAATTCTAAAAATCCACTTGCAACTGACCACATTTTGATTTGGAGTAGGTGGAACAAGATACTAGGTGTTGTTCCAACGAAGAGCATTGTATTCATCATTTAAGTGCATCACACTATAGAGGTCATTTTAAAGCTTGTTTAACTGTGGTAGGTTCAAGTTGAAGAGAGGGTGTTATAATGGTGTAGAGGTCAAATATTTGGCGAAGTTTCAGGGTATCTATCTTTGAGTGCGTGATAATGACATGAGAAGGTTATGGTGGTAGAGTAATTAATGTGGACGATGGTGTTAAATGGGAAGCTGAGGTTGAGGTGAGAGTTATAATATGTAGAGGAGATAAATGAGAGTATATGGGTGAAGATATGTATGCTGGAGTTTTAGGTAGCATAAGGGATAGTGGTTTATGTGATTGCGAACTTTGTCGATGAATGATAGGTAGAGATGGGAGGATTGGTTTGTTCACAGTCAGTATTGGGTATGGAGAGATTATATGGTTGGATGGAGTTTGGTAGTGATTGGGATGTACTATGTGGTGGGTCCCAAAGAGACATGATTGGTAATATAGTTTCAAAAAGGACAATGTGTCGGCTCACATAAGTGGTGGAGGTTGATGGGTCATGAAAAAGATATGAAATTTGTTTATTCGAGTATCTGAGAAAGACACATGCTTTAGAGTGTGGTGTAATTTGGAAGTGGTATAATGACGAAGGTAAGGATAACAAAGACAACCAAACAGTCAAAGTTTGTTATAATTAGGAAGATGATGAAATAATTTTTCATATGGAGACTGGAACTTTAGGTAGGGCATAGGCATGCGGTTGATTAGGTATACTACTATTTGAAATACTGCAGTTTAATATTTAAAAGGTCATGATGAGTGATGAGGAATGGTGAGTCCATCTTCGACCACATGTCGATGTGTCCTTTCAGCTCTGCCTAAGATTTGTCGAGTGTATGGTGGTGACTGTAAGTGTTGAATCCCATAAGTTGTAAAATTTTAGAGAACATATTCACCACCTCCATCTGAGTATATTGTCTTTATTTGTACCTAAAAAAATTTTCAACAAGAGTTTTGAACATTATCAAGACATTATTGATATCAGACTTTTGTTTAAGTGGATAAAGCCAATTGTCCTTGGTGTAATAATCCACAAAAATAACATAATATCTGAAGTTATCAAAGGAGAGAGAAGGAGCTGGACCCCAAACATCTGTGTATATAACTTTAAGAGGCGAGTTACATTGAATAGAATTTGTGACAAAAGGAAGCCTATGGATTTTATTACTAAGACAAGCATCACAGTGAGTTGAACCAGAGTTATTTTTGGAGATAGAATCTTGATAGGAAAATTGCATAGAAGGTTGTAAGACGGATGGATTAGTCTCTGGCGCCAAATGTCTAGAGTAATGATGGTTGAAGTGTAGAAAGAAGTGATAGGAGTAGGAGTTGACTGGAGAGGCCATTCATAAATGTCGTTTTCATTATGGCCACGGACTAAGGATGCCCTCGTATTCAGATCCTTAATAAGGAAAAAGTTTAGAAAAAATTCAATGAAAGTAGAGTTAGTTTTACAAAATTTAGAGGCAAATAAAAGATTAATTGAAATTTATGGGGAGCATAACACATTGTTTAATTGAAAAAATTTGTAAGAGGAGGGTATAGAAGTTGAGCCTGTATGTGTGATTGGAATGGAATTACCATCTCCCACCATGACGTCTTCGTTGCCTTCATATTCGTAATAGACCGAGAGATTATTCAGGTCTGATGTAATGTGATGGGAAGAGCCCGAATCAAGTATCCAGGAATTGTGTTTGCTATTGACCTCAGAATTGGCGATGTGTGCTTGAGGCAAACTTGGAGCATAAAATGGTTTTGGACGAGATTTGCAAAATTTTGTTGTATGTCCTACTTTGTCGCAAAGCTGACAAATTGGACGTTGAGTGGAGGAACAATTAAGACACCATGAAGAAGGAATTAAGGAGTTAATATATGGGTTATAATTATAAGGTGAGTAGGTGCTGGTGTATGGAGGACGTGTGTTGGTGTAAGAAGTGTTGTTTTTGTGAAGAAGATTTTGGTTAAGAGTTAGACCCACGATTGTCATTAGCATTGCATTGACGTGGTTTTTGGCTAAAAGATCTTTGGGTATATTAGGTTGTAATGGGAGTTGTATTTTTCATACCTTCATCTCATTTGATGAAGGTCTCATGATCAAAAAGTTTATCGTGGAGTTCTTCAAAAGTCATGGCTATCTCTCATGCTCGGACTGCGACATTAATCTCTTTATAATCACTGCTCAATATATGTGAGACTACCTCAACATCGCTTAGAGGGTGGCCTATTAAGGCTAAGTCATCAATGATTGTTTTGATTGCTTGTATATATTCAACAATAAAGATTCCTTCTTGTGTAGTTTTCATCAGTGTTGATAGAAGAGTGAGCATTCTGGTATTGGAATGATTGGCAAGTGTGAGTTCAAGTTTTTTCCAAGCTTCCAAGGAGGTTTGACAGGTTGTGATCCTTCGACTTGAGGTCACCAAAGTTATCTTGTGTAGGGATTGCTATGTTTTGATATTACTTATGAACTATTTAATCATGGGTCGTTTAGTCAATCGTAATTAAATGTAGCATGACCTATATGGAAGTACTTGAGTGATCAAGATAGGATTCATTACCCTAAAGTAATTAGGGAGAATGTTCTGTTGTTCTCCATTAGTATTGATGCGGGAAATCCTTGGCCAAAGTGGAATGACATTTTATAAATAGTTTACAAATATCATTAATTGAATCAATAGCTAATAATAGAGAACTAATATGATTGGACTTAAAATATAGTAGACATTAATTACATGCTTTATGTCTAATAGGAACATTGTATGATGAAAGGATTAAATTATATGAAAAAAATTATGCATGGAAAGGTTCGTCAAAACCATTTTGACATTCCTAAATATTTGGTAGGTCATAATGCGTTGCTAGACGCTAATCTTAATCTATGATTATAAATTGTTTAATTAGTGAATTAAAGATAAATTAAAAGGAGTTTTAATTTATATAATTCGAATTATGAATTATAATTATAATTTATAATCATTACCAACATATTTGAGAACTTAATGGGTCTCACATATAGAATGGGTTGAAGAGAGCAAAGTTTATTAAGTCGAACTTCATTGCAAAGTGTGATAAACTTTATGATTAAATATGAGATATTTAATAAATAAGGTTCAATATGAAATATTGATCTAATTTGGGCATAGTTGGTATTTAATTAGAATTATTTGTAACTCTAATTAAAGTTTAATTGAAATTATAATTTAATTTCAATTAAATTACTAAAATGTCCAAAACTTATTATAAATAAGCTTAAGCTCCACGGAGCTAGCACTTTTTGCTTAACCCTCTCTGTAAAAGTTACAGAGTTCTCTCAACTCATTCTATGGATACCGTTAGAGGTCAGACGCTTGTGCGACTATGATGGTTAAGATGGATCGATTTCAAAAACGATTCGAGGGATACGATAAGAACATGATCAAGCTTTAGAATAAGGTACGAGTTACGATTCATACTTTGTTATGATTCATGTGTTAATCATTTTTATAGAATTAAAGTAATCTTGGTTTTTGGAAAATCAAAATATGAAAAAGTTTTGTGATTATTTCACTATGGTAGGGTCAATTTTTATCAACTGTTGAGTGAAAAACTTCAGTTACCTTCAGTTGACGCTGTTATGAAACTGAGTAGTCACTCAGCAGTTTGTAAAAATAAAATGGACGCGCTCTCAATTTCTAAACTGGTACATTTCTTCAAAACCTTTCCACTGTAGGCTTTGATGGGGATCAAAAATCTTAGTTGATGCCTTACAATCAATCGATTAGTTGTAGTTTAGAAACAATTATTTAAAGACATTCTTTATTTTACACATATTTAGATGTATCTGACAAAGTCCATAAGATAATCATACATTACGAATGAAATTATGATGAGATTATAATTATGACATTCGTATTACATTTATATATTATTCCTAAATTGTTCCTAGTCATTGTTCTATTAAAATTGGACATTAATAGAATGTAAAAAGACTAGCATACGTTATATTTTTCCTTATGAAGGATGTAGTCAATCTCATAGACTAAAGTATGGAGATACTTAAACAAAAATGTAGGTGTTTGTTGGAGAACAATTGGCCCATATGCGAAATTCATTTGGAATATTACTTGTATATTTACGAAAATTCTAATTGTGATGATTGTATAAGTGATACTTTGACTTAAAGTCTCCAAAGTTATCTTATATAGAGATTGTTATTTTTTGAAACTACTTATGACCTATTCTAATCACAGATAGCTGATTCGGTAGTCATTAGATGTAATATGAATTATATGGAGGTAACTAAGTGATCAGAATATGATTCATCACTCTAAAGTAATCAAAGAGAATATCCTATTGTTCTCGACTAGTATTGATTCGAGAAATCCTTGGCTAAGGTGGAATAACGTTTTATACATAATTTACAAATGTCATTAATTGAATCAATAGCCAATAATGGAGAACTAATATGATTGAACTCAAAATAGAATAGAAATTAATTTCATGCTCTATCACTAATTAGAACATTATATGATGAAAAAATTGAATTGTACAAAAAAAATCATGCACACTAAGGTTAGTCAGAACCACTTTGACATTCCTAAATATTTGGGTAATCATGATACGGTGTTAGACGTCAATCTTGATATATGAATATAAATTGTTTAATTAGAGAATTAAAGATAATTAAAGGATTTTAATTTATCTAATCCTAAATATAATCTAGGGTTATAATTTGTATCCATTGTCAATATATTTGGAAACTTGACGAGTTTCATATAAAGAACATGTTGAAGAGAGCAAAGATATTTTAATCAAGTTGGACTTGATTGTAAAGTATATGAAATATTATAATTAAATAAGGATCAATATAAGATAAGATATATTGTAATTCTAATTAAATTTTAATTGAAATTAGATTTTAATTTCAATTAAATTACTAAAATTTTCATAACCTATTATAAATTGGCTTAAGATCTAATAAAGCTAATACTTTTTACTTAATCCTCTCTGTAAGAGGCATAGAATTCTCTCAACCTATTCTGTGGATATCGTTAGAGGTCGAACATTTGTGTGACTATGGTGGTTGAGATGAGTTAGTTTCATAAACAGTTCAAGGGATACAACAAGAATAAGATCAAGCATCGAAATAAGGTACAAATTAAGATTCATGCTTTATTATGATTTATGTTTTAGTCATCTTATAGAATTAAAGTGATCTTGGTTTTTGAGAAATCAAAATACAAAAAGTTTTGAAATTATTCCATTGCAGTCGGGATCGAATCTTGTCCTGATTTCCTAACAGTGGTATCAGAGCAAACTTTAATTCTATAATTTTATTAAATTTGTTTGTTTGTTATTAATTTGATTTAAAAAAATTAAGGCTTAACAATGATTGTGCAAAAGTTACATGGATCTAAAATAAAAATTATACATGTTCCTACTATTGATTAGGGTATCATTTATTAAGTTTAAATTTCATTTAATTGAAATAAAATTAAACAAACACCCCCTTTTGTTTAAATTTTCTAGAAATTTAATATGCACCTTTTATTGTTTTGTTTATGGAAATATAAATCCCCTCAATTGTAATGATTATTTCTAAGAAAAATTTAGAAGTTATATCCACTTTTTAATAAGGAAATTGGGGCTATGATGTTTGGAATGTATACTATTTGTGGGTGTTGGTTTGCACTTTGTGTGTTGTTGACAACTGTTTGGAAGCTACTAGAGATATCGGCTATGGCTGGTGATAAAGGCGCAGCTGGTTGGAAACAGGCAATAGGAGACTTACGATTGGGAGCTTACGACGGTGGTTATAGAGTGGTTGCGTCACATGAGATCTTAATTTTCATATTAAAGTAATTATTTTTCTTAATATGATTAAGATTAATAATTAAATTAATTCTTAATTTAATTTAGAAAAATAATTTCTAATATTAGAATTAATTAGTTTCAATTAGGCTGAAACAAATTAATTACTCTTTAAAACTAAGAAAATTATTTTCTTAAGTAATTTAGAAAGATGTTTTTTAATTATAATTATTTATTTCAATATGATCGAGATAAATTATATTTATGACATTAGTTGTTTAGAGAATTATTATTCAATTTATTTAGAAATTGTTTCTTTATTTATGAATAATAAGTTTCTTGATTTATTAAAAAACATATTTTTCTTGGTTAAATTATGAAATGTTTTTCATTTATTAATTAAGAAAATGTGTTTTCTTTAATATTTTGAAATATTTTTTAATTTATTAAAGAGAGATTTTCTAATTAATTAAGAGATTAATCTCTAAATAACAATGTAAAGGACTTTATTGATTAAATTTAAAAGTGTTTTATTTAATTTTGAAAGTAGTTTCCTTTTAATATTATAAAACCATAATGGTTTTCTAATTAAGGAAAAGTACTAAAAATAATAATTACTAATCAAATTAGAAATAGTTTTCTAATGTGATTGGAATGAATTACTTATATAATTTTAAAAAATGAGTTTTTCTAAATTATAATAAGTAAAAAACATAATTTATGGATAATTGTTTTCAATTAAATTTTGTTAAAAAGTCAGGATAATTGGAAATAGTTTCCAACTGGATTTGAAATTGTTTTCATTTCAAATTGAATTTTTATTTGGAATAGAAATTTAATTTATTAAGAAATCAATGAGTTTAATCTAATTTAATTTTTTCAAGGAGTTAGAAATATTATTATAGATTATAAGAATCAATAATTACAATCAAACAGAGTTTGATATTTTATACATATAATTTGATTCTGAGTGATTAAGCTGCATTCTTTATAGTATGCAATTTATGCACTCATAATCAAATTATATGCATATATTAGAAGCACGTTAAATTGCATGTTTTTTTAATGTAAATGATATTATTACATGTAATTTTATGTTTGATGAGACAAACAAAATTAAATCCCTTGCTAAAAATATTAAATACATGTTTTGAACGTGATTAATGCCTTTTATTGTTATAAGAATAAACTAAAGTTCTATTTATTTTTAGGCTTGTTGAGCAAACTTAAGGCTGATTTAACCCTAATATGTATATTCTTATGATAATAGGTTCGACTTAACTAAATTTGTGCAATTTAGATGAGCAAACTTATAATCACATTAACTTAAAAGCAGGGTTAGGAATAACAAATGAGATATGTTTTGGCACGAGTTGTCACCTAACACATCTGGTAATCGTATAAGATGTGATTGATAAAGTTATTATCTACCTAATTTAAGTTTAGTTGGTTTGTTGAACAAACTCAAGATCAACTAAATTGGAATGAGATCCTAGCCCATTAGAAAGATTAGAGTAATCTTTCTAAATAGTAGTGAGGGCTATTATTTCAAATAAAATAGTAAGAGTAACTAAATATATGATTAAAGTCTTATTTTTATTTGGCAGTAATGACATATAATCAATTACTTGCTTTTCTTATAGTTATATTTTGTCTTAAGTGGAGTTTACCTTGTTTAGCATAGTTGATACTAAGAGTTAGTGAGTCGCATTTTATGGATATAAGTTATGTTAGATAGAAAACTTATATGTCTATTATTCAATTTTGTTATAATCCTTGTTGAGAATTCTATGACAAAGTTTTAGAGATGTGTCAAAATCATATAGATGACAGAATGTATTGGCATTTTAAGTTGACTAATGTCTCATAAACTTTGACGACAACATGTAATATGTACGTCAACATCATGATAGCAAGATGTAAGAGGCTACATTGAGTATAACTAAAAGGTATAGTATCTTGATGGAATCGTTTCACTTAATTTATCCTACTAAAAGCATAAACATGGACATCAATTAAAGGCATGCTATAGTATGATAATAGTTTTCATAAGAAGAAATTGATTGTATGACTTTTTTGTCCTGTACCAAATATGATAAAGATCATTTGTGTTTCTTATTCATGTTTTTCAAAATTAAATACTGAATTCATATTCAATATTAGTAAAATGTTCAAAGCATATAATAAGAAATAAATTGTTAAGTAAAAATAGTTGATCCAATTTTGTACAAATAGTTTGCATGTATTAGATCAAATGAGACTTATGCTTAACATAAGTCGTAAGAATACAAAGATGGATAACTGAGACTTTCCTTTGATGCCATATTGGTTAAATTTACATGATGAGAATCATAAAGTTATATAAAAAGATATATGTTTCTTTCGTGAAAGCATGATGACGATATCGAATTGTTAAATTTATACATATGATGCATTGGATGGAATAATAATTCATAATAGGATGATACTTATATTTCATTATGTTACTAATGACTTTATGTGATATAGTAATATGTATTAAATGAGATGTTCATTTCAAAAATTTTGAAAAGCTCAAATTATTTAAATCTAAATAGAAATTAAACATTAAGAATGCTGAAGCACTTCGATGAGATCATTGTGGTGATTTTTAAATTTTCAGTTATCTGTAGGGAATGAGATTCTCCGCTGAATACCTTCATAAAAAAAAATTCCATAAGAATATGAATGTATGTAAAAAGGAACATACAAAATGAGATATTGTATCATGCAATATTATTTCTTCTATAGCTATACCTAGTACAATGACTTATTTTCAAAAGTTTCCAATTAAATCAATTAGTGAGATTTCATATTAGATATAGAAGTTCAAGACTTTGAAAAGTCAAAGTTAAATGATTTAAGGATGTGATGCTTAGTTGAAGCATATAATTTCCATTAAGTTTAAAACTAAAATAGGTAATAAAAGGTTATGAGATATCCAATAGGTTGGATATAATCTTATAGATTTGTTGAACAAATTGTTTGTTTCAATGTATATTTATAAGATAATGATTCTCAAGATAAGTAGTAGAGTAAGAAGAAATTTGAAAAGTTCATTTCTTATGACAATACATCCAATTAGAATTAGTGCCTTTGTTCATACATTTGATGTATAGTTGAAAGGATATGAGACATTGAAAGATTCTCATGATGAATTCAAACAAATTGTTTTGAAGATGATTATATATTTATCACGTCTATAAGAAGGTTAGTAAGAGTATAATTGTCATCTTCAGTGGGAGTATTTAGAGACATATTGCTCACAGAGAACAATAATTCTAATTTTTAATTACTGAAAATATAATTGTCCAAGAACAACTCTTGTTGGATATAAAAAGTTAACATCTTAATTATGGGAATTAGATTTATAGAGATAGATTGGAATTTATTTACCTATTATAAATCCAAGTACATAGATAATGTACTAAAGCTACTTAATATTTGAGATATTTGATACTTACGAAGTATTAAAGATATCCATTATTCTATGTATGAGTTGATATATATTTGGGTTCAAGATTATATGGATATTAACTTTAGAAGTAAATCATAACTAAGATCTATTTTACTTAGAACATTATCATTCAATATTGGAAAGATTTTATTGTAGCAATGGTTGCTAACTAAGCCACAATAAAATTTTCATTTAGTTGAAATGATTAATTGGATTAATAAGTTCTTTAGTGAACTTGATATAGTTCCTTTCATTATTCAAAAGAATAATTTATTGTGGAACATTGAGCTATTGTGCGTGTAAAACGAGTTAAGGCCTTATCAAAGTGATTGTTGGAGATTTTTGGTTACAAATATACTATTGGATGATTACTTGTGAAGGCTGTAAATATATTACTAGATGATTATTTGTGAAGCTGTTGTTGGAGATTTATGGTTGGCTAAGTTGTTGGATCACTAAGACTCTTATATTCAATTGCTGTAAGGGGTATTGTTGGACAACTAACTTCAAAATATCTCTCAACAAGACAATCCTCTAAGAAAATAGACGTTTTTAGGTTTGGAATCCTCTTACTTGAACTCATAACTAGCTTAAGAGCCCTCAAATTTAGAAAATCAACAAACCAAAACAAAGGAATGCTTGATTGGGTAACGAAATCACTGAAAAGTTGAGTTGTTTTGAGCTCACCACTAAATACATTACTCTTTCACAATTAAGTTGAATTGCTCGTGATTTTTAAAAGGAAAATTATTAATGACAAGTTATAAGGTTAAAAAATCAAATTTGATCCAGATAAATGGTAATAAAGAAGCTTAAAAAAAGATCTAGTTAAATAGGATGAAGTCTAGTTTAAAAAAGGGCTCTAATTAGTATGGCTGGTTATTTATTGGGTCTATGATGGGGAGGCCTAATAAAGTTAATATAAATAATTGTTAAGGTCTCCTACTGCCTGCTTAGGTAAGTTCGTGGGCATTGAGTTTAACTTGTTAAGAGGTCTACGCATTAAGAAAGTCTCAAAAAGATGTTAACGAAATAAGGACATACAACATTCATAAAGGTTGATCGAAAGTTTCAGGAGCTTGCTCATACATTGAGGAGCTTGGCAGTTCAACAACTTATTCATCATTCAATGGATAGCAAAGTAGGTTTTTTTTTTTTTCATTTTCTATGTTAATACAAGTTCATGGTTGATCCTAGGTCTATAATTAAAGTTCATGTTATGACTAATACGTGGTATCAGAGCAGTTCCATGATTATATAAATTTGAACAAAGATTTTTTAATTTCTCCATAAGGAAATCATAGATATTAATTTGTTGTTGCTTATATAAGTTGCATATTTATTATTTGAATTGATTTTGAATAAGTGTCATGTGAAAAATGGGTTAAAAAAGACTTCGGGGTGATTTTATGGTGAAATATCATCAAATTTTGGCAAAATTTCACCAAAAATGTCACTAAAAATCATCTGTATTTGGCCACTAGAGGGAAAAACAATGAAAAAACAATTAATTGTTTCTATAATGCATTCAACATTTGGTGCGTGTGATAAACGCACGCTAGAAAGTTAACGCATGCTAAAGTCAGGCTTCAAAGGCATGTCAGGCGTGTAGGCCACACATGCCTAAAGACAATTAGCACGTCTACGTATAATCACTCATTTGATTTACACAGCAAAGAGACACTACAAGAAAAATAGAGATTAGCAACGGAAATTATTGACGGAATGTGTACAAATTCCGTCGGTAAGCTTATTTAGCGACGAAATTTACTGACGAAAAAAAACGTCAGAAATATGGCTGTCGGTAAATTTACCGATGGAAATTTTGCATACCGTCGGTAAAAAAAATTTTTGTAGGTAATTACCGACGGAAAAAAAATTCTGTAGGTAAATTTACCGACGGTTATTTCGATTGGTAGGTAAATTTCTGTCAGAAAATTACCTACGGAATTTTTTTCCGTCGATAATTACCTACAAAATTTTTTTCCGTCGGTAAATTTGCTAAAAATTATTTTTTAAAATTTACCTGTAAAATGTTCAGTTTCTCTGGTTACCTTCTATTTCTTGGCCAAGACATTCATCGAGACAAGAGAAGTTTAGCTAGTATTTACGGACCCATCTAAGCTTTGCCTTGGTAATAAACTGTGTCTCGTGGTTAGCCCCCTGAACTTGGTCAGAGAAATTGTTCGAGCCCAAGATAA
>JANZXV010193537.1:0-16551 GCA_027576455.1 Erythroxylum roigii | reverse complement strand
GGATTAAATGGATCCCGATGAGATTGGGATATGTCCCGATGAGATCGCGACATCGACATTGCTGAAAAAGGTCTCCGACGATTTTTCGGTACCGGGGCCTAGCAGGCCAGTAGGACCGACCCCAGCTTGACTGGACCCAGCAATTATATATATATCAATTAATTAATTATAGAATTAATTAATATATATATATATATAAGTCATCGTTAGCCTTTGGAAGAAATGAGTTTGACTTGGTCAAACTCATCATTCCATGCTTTATTTAATGACTCCAAAGCCATCAACGTGGACCACCTTTCTTTGTTAGCTTTTAGTGTCTTAATTGTGAATAAGACAAAGGCTAATGAACATTAGAGAAGTTGATGGTCGTTGGAATGGAGAAGAGAAAGTCAAAGCCATCATTTGTTTATTCCTTTAAGACATCAACGTGTATGGCTTTGCTTCCAAGCATTTTTTGTCTTCTTTAATTGTTAAAGAATCAACATATATATATGCTTGGTGGATGGTCGACGGTGGGCTCTGATGAGAGGAGAATTAATGACTTAAGAGTTAAGTCATTAAAAGGTTAAAAACAAGCTATCTCATCTCTCTCATCGAGGAAGCTCACGAACTCTTACCCATTCTCCTCTTTGATGTCTTCATTTGCTTATGAGATAACAACTTGAAGACATGAGTGGTAAATGGTCGTGAGAGTCATGGTAGTGAGTTAAGAGAGACTTAATTGTTAAGTCCTTGAAAAAGGCTCACGAATTCTCTTCTCCTCCAAGGCTTCAGAATCGTTTCCTATAGCTCTCCGAGGACAAAGGTAAGATCTAGCAGTCTTTAATTTGTTCTAGCTATTCCCGGGTCAAAAGGGTTTGTCCCGGTTAGGTTCTCCGACCTCTGCGTGGATACCGTTAGAGACGGTCTACTTTGGTCGTTATGGTTTAACTTTCATATAGACACATGGATCCTGGCTTTCGGGAATGTCCCGGCAACAAAAATTTTTATTTTCCGCACCGCGAGTATGTGATACTTGCACCGGGATTTTCCTACATAAACATGATAAGTTATGGTCATTAGCTTAACCTTGTAACCTCGAAAGATTACTCAATTTTTTAAAAGGAAAGAAATTACTTCTTTTTGCTTTGGAATTACCCCACCGAATATAGTTTGTAATGGTGCCCATTGACCTTGAAGGTTTCTTTATTTAGATTTTTCCAATTCAAGGGCTCCATGGTTGAAAATTTGTGTAATCGTAAAAGATCCACTTCATTGTGGTTTTAGCTTCCCTAGAAATAGCCTTAACCTTGAATTGTAAAGCAAAATTGTATCTCCTCCTTTAAACTCATTCTGCTTGAGATGAGAGTCATGCCATCTCTTCACCTTCTCTTTGTATAGTTTAGGGTTTTCATATGCATTGGAACAAAACTCTTTGAGTTCATTTAATTGCAGAAGTCATTTTTCACCCGCTTGTTTCCAATCGAAATTTAAAGCTCTCATCGCCCAATATGCTCAGTGCTCTAGTTCCACAGGCAAATGACAAGCTTTACCATACAAAAATCTAAAAGGAGTCATTCCAATAGGTGTCTTAAATGCAGTTCTATAAGCCCATAAAGCATCATCTAGCTTTGATGCTCAATCCTTCCTATAGCTATTCACTGTCTTTTCTAAGATTCATTTTAATTCTTGGTTAGCGACCTCCATTTGTCTGCTTATTTGCGGGTGATAAGGAGTAGCAACTCGATGGTGCACTCCATATCTTTTCAGGAGTGCATCAAAAGATTTATTCCAACAATGTGTTCCCCCATCGTTTATTATGGTCCTTAGCACTCCAAACCACTTGAATAACTTTTTGATAAATTTTTATACAACTTTCTCGTCATTGGTTGGAGACCCCATAGCTTTGGCCCAACGAGATATGTAATCCACCCCAACCAGAATATACATGTTTCCTATGGAGGATGGGAAAGGACTCATAAAGTCAATACCCTATACATCAAAAACTTCAATTTCCAAAATGTTGGATGAAGGCATTTCATCTCTTTTGGAGATATTGCCTATTCTTTGACATCAATCAAATTGTGCCACAAAGGCTTGAGCGTCTTTAAACAATTATGGCCAATAAAATCCACACTTGAGTATCTGAACTGCCATTTTGTTTGCTCCATAATGGCCTGTGTATTGAGCTTTGTAACATTATTTTAAGAGATATCCAACATTTCTTCCTTCGGAGCATATTGTCTCATTAACCCATCAACACACGTCCAATAATGTATTGGCTAGCGCATTGTCTCATTAACCCATCAGCACACGTTCAATAATATATTGGCTCATCCCATAAATATCAATTGCACTCGTGTAGAAATCTCTTCCTTTGTTAATAGGATAGATCAGAAGGAAGCTTACCACTAGCAACATAGTTGATGATGTCAGCGAACCATGGTGCTGCCAGGCTATAGAGTAACATCAGGGTTTCATCAGGGAACCTCTCATTAATATCATCATCATGATCACATTCTCCTCCTTCCAGACGTGATAAGTGGTCTGTAACCATATTATCTGCTCCCTTCTTATCTTGTATTTCTATATCAAATTCTTGTAAGAGGAGCACCCATCGAATAAGTCTTGACTTTGCATCCTCCTTAGAAAAGAGATATTTTAAAGCAGCATGATCAGTTAAAACAATCACTTTAGACCCTATAAGGTATGAACGAAACTTGTCACATGCATACACCATAACAATTAACTCTTTTTCCATGGCGGTGTAGTTAAGCTGAGGTCCCACAAGAGTCTTGCGTAGTGTATCACACTTAGCCTTTTGTCCTTCTGTTCATCCATTATGCAACCTATAGCTTGGTCACTTGCATCGAACATGACCTTAAATGGGAGTGTCCAATCTGGTGACATTAAAATTGGGGCTAATGTCAGTGCCTCCTTCAATTGATTAAATGTAAATAAACAGTTTTCATCATAAAAGAAAGGCACGTCCTTGACTAACAAATTTGTCAGAGGTCTTACAATTTTTGAGAAATCTTTAATAATGTGACAGTAGAATCCTGCATGGCCTAGGAATCCTCTCACACCTTTGACGTTGATTGGAGGTGGAAGTTTTCTGATAACTTTCATTTTTGCTCTGTCCACTTTAAATCCTTGGTGCAAAATTGTGTCCGAGCAGTATCCCCTCTTGCACCATAAAGTGACATTTCTCCCAATTTAGCACTAAATGGGATTCTTCACATCTTTGGAGTACCTTATCCAAATTGGTTAAGCACATCTCAAAAGAGTCTTCAAAAACTGAAAAACCATCCATGAAAACCTACATTATGTCCTCGATCATATCTGCGAAGACAAACATCATGCATATTTGAAATGTAGCTGAGGCATTGCATAATTTGAAAGGCATCCATCTATATGCAAAGGTACCATAGGGACAAGTGAAAGTGGTCTTTTCTTGGTCTTCGGGTGGATGAATATTTGATTGTATCCCAAGTAACCATCCAAGAAGCAATAGAATGAATGACCAGCCGCTCTTTCTATCATTTGATCTACGAATGGGAGAGGGAAATGGTCTTTTTTAGTTACCTTGTTGTGCTTGTGATAGTCTACACACACTCTCCATCCCATAACGATTTTTACTGGGATTAATTCTCCGCTTTCACTCTCCACTACCATCATTCCACCTTTCTTTGGTACACATTGTACCGGGTTAACCTACTCACTATCAAATATAGGATAAATTATCCTCGCACCTAAGAGTTTTACCACTTCTTTCATATTAGGGTTCAATCTGCTTTGGCATTCCCTCACCGCCCTATAGCCTTCTTTGAGGTTTATTCGATACATACACACATTCAGACTTATACCTCGAATATCGGATATTTGCCACCCCACTACCTTCATCCGCTTTCTAACAATTGCCACCACCTTACTCTCTTGTTTCCCATCTAGTTGATTGGAGATGATGATGGGTAGGGTTTGACCTTCACTTAAAAAGGTATATTTGACATGTGTGGGTAAAGGTTTAAGCTCTAGTGTGGGTGGTTTCTCTGTGGAGGGTAGTGTAGGTGCCTCGATTCAGATCAATATGTCCTGATAGGGTTGAACATTTGACTCCTCTATCTCACCAACTACTTCAGCCTCATCCTTATTTTCCTTATCCACTACATTTTTTGTCTCTGCTTCTGTTGATTTCACCGTAATGCAACTTTTTACTAGCTTCTGCATACTTTTATCCATAATGCCAATTTTCATGGATGCAATACTTTCCTTCAGATTCTTTAAAGCTTTTTTCATGTTAAATTTCACTTAACCTTCACCAATCTGACGTGTCAATTTCCCTTTATGAACATCGATTAATGTTTTTCTTGTGTTTATGAAAAGTCATCCCAGAATCAGTGGACAGTTCTTATCCTCTTCAAAGTCAAGAACCACAAAATCCACAGGAATAATAAACTTGTCCACTTATATAAAAACACCTTCCACCATTCCAAACAGCCTTTTAATAGATTGATTAGCCAATTGAATTAGCATGGAAGTTGGCTTCACCTCACTGAGCCTCAATTTTCGGAAGATTGACGAGGCTATAAGATTCATACTTGCCCCTAAATCACAAAGGCACTTTTTGAATTCTAAATCGCCAACCATATAGGGTATTGTAAAACTCCCTGGATCTTTCAGTTTGGATGGCATTTGGCTAGTGACTATGGAGCTACAAGTGCTGGTTAAAGCTACCATTTAGTTATCTTCCTATATACGCTTCTTCGATAATATTTCTTTCAAGAATTTAGCGTATTTAGGCATATGTTCCAAAGCCTCGAAATGAATGGTTTATCTGTAATATGAAACTCCCTGGATCTTTCAGCTTGGATGGCATTTGGCTGGTGACTATGAAGCTACAAGTTCTACTTAAAGCTACCATTTGTATATCTTCCCATGTACGCGTCTTCAATAATATGTCTTTCAAGAATTTAGGGAATTTGGGCATGTGTTCCAAAGCCTCGGCGAAAGAAAGGTTTATCTGCAATGTCTTCAGTTTTTCCACGAATTTAACAAATTGTGCATCCAATTTATTCTTTTGCATTTGTTGCAGATATGGGACTTTGGGTGGATATGGCAGAGGAGCAACATAGGGAGGGTGTTACTCTTGTCCACATCTTTCTCCTCTCCTGGTGTTTGCTAGAATCTACCTTCCAGACTCTTTTGAGCATCGTCCACACTTCCAAACTTCTCCAAAATTTTATCTAATTTAGCTTTTGTGGAGTTTGGTCTCTCATGTTGGAATCTAGCTAGTCCTTGGGGCTGAATTGGCCTTTTGCATTATTAGACCACAAAAAGTTTGAGTTATTTTTCCACCCAGGGTTATACATGTTAGAGTAGGGGTTGTTTCCCCCTCCTCAACCATACTGCGCCCCCATATAGTTACTTGTTATGCTTTATCACCCTTCATTAGGAAACAATCAATGGTCTCATGGTCATGGTCCATTTTCCCACATAGTTCGTATTTTAATTGAACACCTTTCACATGATGTTTTTATGTTGTTTAGATATTGAGTCAAGCTGTCAATTTTTGCTTGCATTTCAGTTATTTGATCAACAACTATAGCTCCCTTCTATTTGCTAACAGTTATAGGTTGTCTACTTCTTTCATTCAACCATAGACAATTGTTACTGGCCATCTCATTTAGAAGCTCTTTTGCTTCATTAACAGTTTTTCTCGTTAACGATCCTCCTAAGGCTGCATCAATTGCGCCTCTCATAGGTGGTGTTACTCCATTGTAAAATGTTTGTAGGAGGAACTCTTTTGGTAGATTATGATGTGGGCACCTCCTCTGTAAATCCTTATATCGCTCCCACACTTCATAAATAAATTCCACATCACCTTGTTGGAAGTTAGTAATCTCTTTGATTACTTTGGTCATCCTGGTGAGGGGAAAATATTTGTCTAAGAGGGCACATACTAATTACTCCCACATAGTGAAATTGGAGGGGTTAAGAGAGTGATATCAAGCTTTTGCTTTATCCCTTTAAGTAAAAAGGAAAAGCCTTATTCTCACTACATCTTCTGACATCTGATGATATCAGAAGGTATCACATATTTTGAGGAAGTTCACGATATGTGCATTGGGTTCTTCATTTGTCAATCCATAAAATTACACATTAGTCTGTAACATGTTCAGAAGGGCTGGTTTAATTTCGAAGGAGGCAGCTTGAACTGGTGGCCTAGCCACGCCTTGACTTACTGCATTGAAGCTTGACCTTATAAAATCCATGAGAATTCTCGGCTGACAACCTTGATTTGTTCCTTGATCAAACTCTTGATTATATTCGTCCACCATTGGTTCCTTAACTACTTCTTCTTGGCATTTGGCTCTTCGAATAGCTCGTTCCAACTGAGTGATGTCAAGTTTCAAATCTTCAATTATCTGATTTGTACTTCTTATAGCTCTTGTGTTCATGCAAGTACAAAGACACAAAGGGGTAAAAGCCTTAAACTAAAATAACTAAAAAACATCTTAGACTAAAAAGAATTAAACTAATCCTACGCTTCTATGGCAACATCATCAAAAACTTGATCGAGGTGTCGAATCTTACAATTTATATCCCTGAATTATCATAAGTGCATGGGTCATGAGTTATAGTATTTGAAGGTTCGATCCCACAAGGAGGGTAAACTAATCTAATTCTAGGTTATCTAAGGCTCAGAAATTAATAAAAATGAAATTAAAAAATGAAATAAGAATATAAACACGGGAATTTGATTGACGAATTCAACTCAAGAAATTAACACAAAACAAGAATTGAAATTGAGCAACATAGAAGGTCAATATGGACATTAATCAAGAGAAATTACCAACTTATGGGAGAGGGGATTCTACCTATCATTAATGCTAACCTAGCCAATTATATATTATCGAGGTGTCGATTCTAGAATATTGTAAGGGGAATTACTCTCTCTCGAGTTATAATCTTGTGCCCTAAACTATTAACCTTTATTAAATTATGGAATTTGCAATCTCTCAATTAACAAAAGACCCATAATTAAAATTAGATCGGAAGCTCTCTACTAAACTACCAGGTCTCACATGGGATCTCTCTCCGTACAAAAATCGATATGATTAACTACATGGTCTATTGGATCGCCTAACTCTCATTAATCCGATCCAATCATTTTTATCTAACTTACACTCTACCAAAATATGCAAAAGTAGAAGTTAATCACAACACCTAATCAATAAAACACAAAATCAAGTATATTAATATTAAATCAATGTAAAATCTTGAAGGAAGAGTTAGAACATCATCAACAATCCAAAACCCATCATCATAGAATCCATTTTAATCTGATACATTAAATGACTAAAAATGAAATGGAATGGAAATAGAGCTTGAATCGAACAATCCAAGAAGGCAAAAGCGTCAGGAGACCACCTAATCCGAGAAGCAACAGAGTCAGGACCCTCTTCTTCTTCCTCTTCCTCTTCTCTCTCCCTGTTCTTTACTCTCTCTCTTGAACTTCCCAAACGTAACAGAATGTAGAAGCTCCCCTAGGGTTACATCATTAAGTCTTATATAGTATTTCCAATTAGGGCAACCCTAGGGTCTTTTCCAAGTCTGAAAGGTCCAAGAAATTCCTCCAAAACTCAAGTAGGGACTCCTGTTCACGTATCTGTCTTGTAGATCAAGATCGTGTACCTTAGTGGCACGATCGTGTCCTGGAATTTTTTCTTTTGTCACGATCATTGCCCATAACGCCACGATCGTGGCATATTCCCTATGATCGTGGCTCCTTGCTCTTGCTTTTGTCGTGATCATGGAATATTTGCCATAATTGTAGCCCTAGGTTGTTTTCCGGCTCTTCTCTGAATCTCCTCCAATTGCCTTGAAACACTAACCAACACATCAAGGCACCTCATAAATATAAAATTGAAGCTCAGTATCATGTTCCAACCCACAAAACACTTAAAATACAAATATTTACTAACTAACACAATTCTAACCTAAACACGTAATAAACAATCAAATTAACAACTAAACACACATTAAACTAGCCACAAAAACACGACGCAATCTATACCTATTAGCAACTTTTCTTTCAAGCTAACTAGAAAAAAAGTCTATCTTAGAAAATGAAGTAATTAGTGGAGAGGATTAAATTATAAGAAAGGAAAGTTCTTTCAAACTATATTTAATTCCTTGACACTTATAATTCTCTCATAAAAGAAAAGATAAAAAACTGGGGTCAAAGGAAGGGGATATAAAAACAAAATACTTTCATAATTCCCTCCTTCCAAAAATATGTAGCAATAAAATTAAAGCCCTTAAAGAAAAAGAAGGAACCATTACCACTGATCCATAAAGGATGAAGGAATTAGCTTATAAAATCTTCAAAGGTAATTAGGTATAAATGATAATGTTGTTGATTTTATACAGGATATAAAGAATCTCTTTTGTCGGTTCATCTTTAGTGAACATGCTTCAAAACTTACTTAGTCATTTACTAGTTTAGGAATAGAAAATGTGATCATTTACCAGTTTAGGAATAAAGAAAGATTACTTTAGTCTAGAAGGTAGTAAAGCATCAACTCTTGATGGGTTCATTACAATATTAAAAAAGCATAGAATTTAATGGGACTTATAGTTAACAAATGCAGTTATAAAGTTCTTAAAAAGGTTATAATGCTCTAGGAGATGAATAAGACCACATTTTCTTGATCCCTAAAATTCCTAATGCTTCAAGCTTAACTAAATTCAAGCCTATCTTGTACTACAATATTTTGTATACAGTAATCTCAAAGTTACTAATATCTAAGCTCAAACCCCCTTAAAGGAGCTTATAAATCCACATTAAGATGCATTCATACTAGAAGAATTAGTGGGGAAAACATTCTTATTACTTAAGATCTCTTCAAAAACTATCACAAAGAGAAAGGAATCAATAATTATGCATTGAAAATTGATTTCCACAAGGAGTAACTGCCATTTAAATCTCATTATTAATTGAATTAAAATAGGAGCAACTCCCTTTTAAATATATAGGCATACCAATCACTACAAAAAGTGTCATTCATAAATTGCCAACCTCTCTTAGACATATTCTTTAAGAGATTAGGTAATTACCATAATAAATGTTTAAGTTTTTTTGACATATTATAATTGATTATAGTTGTTCTTAATAGTATGCACATCTATTGGACTTTATACTTACATTTACATATTGAACAAATTAAAACCATAGAGAGGATGAAGAGGAAATTTCCTTAGATTGGAAAATAAAATAAAACAGTTAAAGTTAAAGTTAAATTATCAGTTACATGCCTACCCAAAGTTGAAGGAGGAATGGGAATCACATCTATTAGAGCTATCAATAAAATCTTGATAACCAGAAGACTATAGAAATGACTACTAAATAAAGAATCTCTATAGGTCAAATAGATAAACAACCACTTCTTTAAAGGAAAGAGCATTTAGAAGGTAAGCCTAATTACAACTCTTTATGGACCTTAAACATATTCTTGCCTTGAAGGATCAAGTTAGCAATAACATGACAAGTAAACATAATTTTGATATAACAATTGGTATGAGTTTGTACCTTTTTATATACTACATAACTATGGAAGATTAAAAGCAAGCATCTCAAACAAGGAGAAAGTACAAGTAATTATTAACAAGGATGAATGGGTATGGCTAACATACTTATCAAAGGATTCTCTATAATCATAAACAAAATTCCAACCTAAAATTTGGACCATAAAAGAAGGTTATATATTTTAGTTTAGACATAATTCCAAGATATTCACTAACCAATCATAATTGGAGATTTTAGTGTCCTAATCAATCAACTCAAAAGATGAAACTAGTTTGACATAAAGGCATCATCCTTAAAACTTTTTTTATCCCATAGCTAGTAATAAGCTAAAGGATATGGAACAAAGATATACTTAGCCTAGCACCAAAGAACAATCCAAATTGTTTGTTATGTCAGTAGGAGAATGAATCTTTAGATCACCTCTTCTTCAAATGTAGTTTCTTCTTAATGCTTTAGCAATAAATCATATCACTATATAATCTACAATGTAAAAAAAAGTAATAGAGTAGCCTAATTGAATTGGCTTATAAGCTTTAAGGACTTAAGAAAGAAGATGAGTCAGTATTTAAGGTGGCATTCAAGTTCCAAATTTATGCTATTTAAAGAGGAAACTCTAGAACTTCTAAGAATATTCAAGTAGAAAATCAAACCCTATACCTTATGGTTACCAGTTAGATCAAGTAAACATTATGGCTAGAGGGATGCTTGATCGAATGACCAATAACTTAACACTATTTAAACTAGTTTGAATTAAAGCCTTTTTTACTACTAAATCAGTATGCAAATATATGGAACATTATTATAGATTATCAACTTAAAGAAATTACAATGAAATAGGTAAGTCAATTATCCAAAATATGGGGGATTATCAATACATTGAACTTATAAATTCAAGTGACTGAATTCAATAAGGAACTACAATGGACTATAGCTGATATAAATGCCAATAAATCTCCTTGGCATGCTTTTATTAACCTTATTATACACCTATGTTGCATACGATAGACATAGCGATATCTCCCCTTTGACATCCTTATATCTCATTTGATTATGCCATGCTTAGTTTGTTCTTTAAAGTTGTCTTATTTTTCACAAATAAGATTAGGAGTTTCCTTTGTAATGTAACTTACCCAACACATCTAACTTTGTATCCATCTCTTACTACCTTTTATTTATTCATTTCAATTTCTTAAAAATTATAAAATAAAATAAGCCCACAATTAAGATTTATTAATCCTTTTTAAAATAATATCTATAAAAAGTGGAAAGAGAAATTAAGCTTTTCTCTTCTTCAATGTCTTCAATGCTTGGGTTGTATAAAGCTCCCTGTTCCTGTTAGTACTGCTTCGTTGTTCATTTTCCTACTATTTTTTCTTCTTAATTTTTTGCTCTTTATTTTCCAACTTCCTGTTTCTATCTCCATTCCTTAACTCCACTTTTTTTTTATTGTTCTGGTCCTTATACATTAGTTATTCATCCACTGCTATAGTGTCCTCCTATGTTAAACCTTTCCCAACTCCCCTTGCTTTCCTTTTGTGATTCTTTATAGTGAAGCTCTTTCTTCTTTAGTCCTCCCCTCTTTGATACATGCATCTTGCTTTATACCTAGCTTTATACATCTTCCTTTTATGTTAATGGCTTCCTCCTCTTCAACTAAAAATGAAAATTTCCCCTTAGTACTTGAGCCTACACTCCTCCCTCGAGCCACACTAACTCTTATACAACAATCTCCTATCCCGACCAACTCCCTAACTCTACAGAAGGAATCCTAAAACTAGGTCATTAGAGATGCCTTACCAACCCAAAAGCTAGATTACTATCCTTCTGTAATAAAGGATGGTAAGCAGATAGCTTATCAAGGTATGGAAATCCTTCGAGAAGGCTCTTTGAAATGGGAAGCCACATTGTTAGGATATTTTTGGGCTCCAGACCTTCATTTAAGGTGGTGGACTCTGGGTAAAATTCTACATGAAATCTTATGGATTAATGGATGTTTAGCGTAATGATGAGGATTATTTTTCTTTAAATTATCTTCTCCCTGCGTAGCTTTCAGGATATGAAATCTAGACCATGGCATATTAACTTCAAACCTATATTCATCCAAACCTAGAAACTTAGACTAAAAAGAGATTAAGCTAAAATAGATCCCCACATAGATTAACATTCATCATCTACCATTAAAGTACTAGACCACCAGGGGAATCAATCAAATTGCAAGCTTTATTGAAAGACCTTTATGCATGGATGATGCCACTACAAACATGAAAAGGTTTAAATTTACTTATGCGTGTCTCAGTCTAAGCCAATCAACAATTGCTAGATAAAATCCTCATCAAAAGGTTAGTAGAGAGTAATTCACTAATAGATGATGAAGTCTTGGCATGCTTTCTGTAGCATCACAAGACTAGTCATTGTTACCTATTTCTGGAAACCAGAGGATAAAATCCAAAAGAAATCATGGATTCCAACTAAGAAGAGGTTTAAAACAGTTGAATAATATGAAATTGTGCAACTTAAGCATGGAGAGGAACAAATAGAAGCAATTAGCATAGGAAATGAGATAGAAAGCACCACTAAACCCAAGGTCATGAAGGGCCCTCAAAATATAGTTATTAAAGATGATACTACACCTTATATTAAAAAAGGGAAGCAACACTAAGCCCAAGGTGTTGAAGTAGCCTTATAATATAGTTATTATAGATGATGTTTCACCTATTACTCAAAAGGACTCATCCTAGGCAGTAAAATAAGATGGATTCTACAACAAAGATGAATTTGAGGGATAATGTCGTAGGTGGCTACCAATCATTATTTAGAAGGAGTTCAAAGAGGAAAAAGAAAAAAAACCTCTCCCTTACCTAAATGAATATCCTAGCATGTAATGTAATAGGGAGTAATTGTCCAAATAATCAACTTATGCTTGCTAATTTTGTAAGATATAAACTTTTTTTGTTTAGATTATTAGAAACTAAGATTAAGGAGCATAATCTAAATAAGTTGAAGACACTTAACTGTAAGTAAAAGCTCATAAAAAACATGAAGGGAGAGCTTGCCTTAGAAACTATAATGAGCATTTTCTTGACTGTGTGAAAAGAATTCAGGGAACAGATCTCTACAAGAAGGGCTTCTTCCACATTTAGAGCAATAAATAAAGTGGAGAATGGTCCTTTAGAAAGAAACTGGATAGGTCACTAGTCAATGATTTTTGGCTACATTAATTTCCTTAAAGCAATGCTTTCTTCAAAAACCTTTATTTTGGAACCATACCCTATCTTAGTACAACAACTATTCTCAAGGTAGAAAAAAATTCCCCTTTTCACTTCAACAACTATTTAACTGAGCTTGAGGGTTTTAGTAAAGCTATCTGTAGAGGCATTAACAATCAAGTCAAAGGCTATAAGCTATTTATTTATACGAGGAAATTGGAGATTGTCAAAAATGAACTCATGCACTAAATGCAAGAAGGTATTATAATAATTAAAAGGTTTTCAAGGAAGTAAAAGTTAACCTAAAATTAAATTAAAACCTACAAAATGCCAATCTAGGAGATATGAGTCTGAAAATTTAGTAGAAGTTTGTCTTATAACATTACACTTAGCTTTTTAGGATCTATTACCCCTTACTTAAATAGAGATCCAGAATTCTATAGATCCAAGATAGGAATAGGAATTCTAACTTATTTCACAAATCCTTACTATATGGGATAATTGGAATAAGTTATATCCTCAAAAGATCAATAAGGGGATTGGATCCACACATAAGAAGGAATTAGTAATGTAATCCTATCATATTTCTTAGAAACATTGGAACCAATATTGAACCTAATCTTCAATTATTCAAATGAAGACTAGTGTTAGTAAATCAATAAGTCATCATGATGCAGACTACCTTACTTATCCTTTTAGTGAAAATGATGTGGAAAGAACTATACACTCCCACTTAGCTAGCTAATGCACTTATGGCCTATTTGGTAGGAGGGAATAGGAATTCTATTCCCTCCATATTCCTCGGTAATGTTTAAGCCCACGTTTGGTTTCATGAAAACAAAGAATACTCATTCCATATTAATACATATTCTGCGATTTTAAGGAATAGCTAAACCCAACTGAAACCTATTATTACTTAATCGACGAATCCGTAGTCTTTCTTCTGCGTCTAGGCTTGTTCCTTTTTACAAACCTATCCTTCTCCCGAAACTTGTTTTCTTCTTCAACAGCTGAAATATCTTGGAGCCTCTCTTCGAAAGTTCTTCTTCTTCTCCGCGAAAGTTCTTCCTCTTCTTGATGTTCCAGGGTTCTACCACCAGATTGTAGGTAAGTTATTTGTATTGTTTTGATTGGGTAATGGGTTTCGATTGAATGAGGGTATTTTTTCATGTGGGTATTTTATCTGAGTATTTCCGATGAATCGCATCTGCATAATTTGTTTGGGTTTTTGTCGTTTGGGTATTTCATCTGTGTATTTTCAATGGGTTTCATCTTCTTCTCCTTATTTAAGGTTGATACATCATCAGAAGCCCTCTTTACCCATTTCATCACTGTAAAAGTCCCTCCCACGATGACTGATACCCAATTCGACTAAACTTCAGATTGTCTGGGAAATGGGCTGAACAGGTTCACGCTATTCTCGGTTTAGCGTGAACTGTTCACTGAACAGTAGGGTGAACTCTTCTTGGTTTCTTGGTTTCTACCGAAACATGGCATCATTTGTACCGAAACATGGTCCTAGCTTTTCTTGAACTGTTCAGAAACAAGATGCAGTTCACGCTGAACTGTTCAGCGTGAACTGTTCACTGAACAGTAGCTTGAACTCTTCTTGGTTTGTTGGTTTCTTCGTGCTCATCTAATAAATGGGGTTGAGGTCGGTCAAAAGTGATGTAAGAATCCAGTAGTGCTGATGAAGAGCCCGTCTCATGGTAATAACTAACCAAGCTAGGTCTGGCAACACCTTCATTATTTTTGAAGAACAGTCGACATAACACCCAATCTTCCTGCATCAGGAAACAATTAATAATTAGGTTGCGCATAGCATAGCATAGCATAGCTTGTGGTTTATTTAAGTATATATGTTGATTATATTGAAGTTTACGTACCTTGGTGTTTGAAGAAATTTTAGGAGCAAGAGATCCGTGAAGACGGAACTCATGCATAACCCAATTAGTCTTTCTACCTTTAGGCGCCCTGCCTTGATAGAAAACAAGAGTTTTCCTCATCCCAACAACGTTTGGATTAGAACTAGCACTTCCCTTACGTACTATGGGTCGGTCCTTTCCTGTTGCCTTCCAATACCCAGAAGCAGTCGCTCTGTTGGTTCTCAGTCCAGTTGCGTACTTACGGTCTCTTTGACTGTAGAAATACCATTCCTTCCCGCCTACACATGCTGTTTCTGTTTCATACATATATAAACTAAAATTAATTTACCAAATGCAAACCAGACAATAATTTCATTTTATATATGAAACAGAATCTTCTTGTTATGTTCCAACAGAATTAATGTGGTTGCTTAATTACAACAAACTCTTTTAAATTATATATGTACATATTAACTATCTCACTTACGTCGGTGTCAGTGTCAAAGGGTTGTGACAGTGGACATGTGGAGAGCACTCAAATACGACTTTTCGTATAAATAAATTAATGCCACTCACCTGTAATTTTGTTGAGAGGTCAATATCTATCAATTTCATGGAGAATTATTGAAGCTAACACTCGACTGGACTGCCGATTTATATAGCAAGTTGGACAATTATATTCTAAATTATATATATATATATATCGCATGCGGCTGGCGTGGAGGATTAAAAAAATTGAATTTTTGTCCTTTCCTCAGTTACCATTAATTTTAGCAATTTGATTAAAATTTACCGAAAAGAATAAGTATGAGATACAAACGATAACATGGGAGGATTACTTTTTGGTTAATTGTAGTAGTGACAATTATATTTCATCTAAAATGTTTCCAACAATCAACTTTGTTTTGATATATCTATAAATACAGGTATGTATCCATTTACCTTGTATATATAATCAACCTGGTATTAAAGTTTTAACTCTTTTGACTCAACACATTCTGACTGTCTTTGAGAACTGAAATAGGAAGCTAAGCGGCGGTTGGTTGATGATCATAACTAATTGACACCCTTTGTATATGAGATCTGTTTCATTTTTGCTTTTCCAACATTGTTTTAACTTATTTTATCCACACATTTATATGAAATTAGGGACGTAGCTATATGGAGTCCATTGTTGCACTGGGCCTTCCAAAATTTTAAAAAATTAAATATTATATATGTATACATATACGAGAATGAAGTTATTTGAGGGCTAGTATTGTATTGGACCCTCTAAAATTTAAAAAAATTAAATATTTGGACTCTACTATTATAAATTCCTGGCTCCCTCACTGTGTGAGACCTATATAAAAATATGGATAAGATAAGTGAGAATAGTAAAAGTGGAACAACATACACCTCCCCTTTATACATAGCCTCTCGTTATATAAATATATTACATTTACATAAAAAAAAAATTTATGTTGTGAACGAATAAAAATATTCCGCAGTTGTTTTTCCTTGCTTGGGTGCACGGGAAATTAAGGAGCTGTTTGTTTCCATTTTTTTCTTCCGTTTTTTGTTGTCGTTTTTGTAAAAAGAAAAATACGTAAGTAAAACGTGTTTGGTTTACTCTATTGTGATTTTTTGTTTCTGGAAATAAAAAAATCACAACAGTTTAACAGAAACCAGAAAACATCGTTTCTCTGAATTTTGACAACAAGTTTTCTTCGACAGAAAGACAACATATCCCTATTTTCTATCTCGAATAATAATAATAATAATAAAAGTACAAAATTTATAATAATAATTAAGAATTAAGAATTAATAATAAGATAATTAATTTGGTATAATAAAATTAATAATATTAAAAATGTTTAAAATAGTAAGTAGAAAATTTATAACAACAATTAATAAAAATAAAAATAATAAA
>JANZXV010187701.1:1937-16678 GCA_027576455.1 Erythroxylum roigii | reverse complement strand
AGAGTAAATAATTCGATCACAATTGCTTATGAAATCAAAAGTCCACAAATGTGTTCAATCATCATTCATACAACAATTGAATCCTAATTACAGTACTCTAGACGAATTTCTATATATAAAATTCATGTAAACATATTACATAAATATTATAAAACAACCTACGAACAGTCTATAGGTAACGAACCCTACGCGGAAATGAATTCACGAGTTCGCGTGACACAGTTCGCGAAGCTCGAATTACAATAGATCTTACTATTTCCATTGGAAGACCTATAGGATATAAAGTCCTAATTAACTCTCTTCTACGCATCTTTTTAATAAATGTCATCACTAACACATTATAAGTCTTCTCAGGGATATTATTCCAGAGCATTCGTAATAGTTCGCCTTGAGGTTGAGGTAATGTCGCAAGCAAAGTCATGTACTTTATTTCGACATCTGCATAAGCTAGGCAACCTCCAAAATATAACGCTTGCATCATGTTATTAACTGAAATAACATGTTGTGTTAGCTCGTCTCCAGGCATTAAACGCATGTTAACCAACTGTACATACATGCTGCCAATTCGTCTCTTCTGTGCCTCACATCGAATAAGCTTAGGCGTTTGCTTAATAATGGGCATTTTCCTGAAAAACAAATTTTCAGGAATTAGAGGAGTATACAAAATAACAAATTATTTTGTCTAACACATAGCGAACTTATGCTCATATATGGAAATAATTTAATTTATTATTTTGAATAAAATAAAATATTTCATTTTAATGAAACAAATTAGTATTTATCCAATTAGAAAATAAACCAACAAAATAGTTTATTTCTAAGATTAATCTCATTTTCACTAAACAAATTAGTATTGAGTTAATTAGAAAAATAAACCAATGAAATTAGTTTATTTCTAAGGTAGTTCATTTTTCTTAAAAAAAATGTCTAAGTAATTAGAAACTTATTTCTAATTTAAAGTATAATTGAACTAATCAATTTCTTTTGGTATAATATTTTAGAAACTAATTTAATTAACTAAATTAGTTAGTGGAAATTAGAAAACTAATTTCTAATTCATTACATTATATTATGTATAAGTCCAATCTAATGTGGGCCACATATAATTGATTGAGTGCATATAACCATCAATAGCCCAAAACACAATCAAAAAATCAGCCCAGAAACGAATTTGGGCTTGGGAGACAGCCCAGAAACGAATTTGGCCCATGGGAGATAGCGTCTGGCGCGTGCAGTGCACGCACCAGACTAGGTGGGGTGACGCAGCTTCAGGCGCGTGTGCTACATGCGCCTGACGCACACGCGCCTGACGCATGTCGTCTTCCTCCTGGGCTTCTGGTTCTCCTCTGCTTCTCTTCTCTTATTTTTTTTTTCGTTTGTTGATTTTGTTTTACCCATTCGGAAATGAATTCAAGCAAAAATTAAAATCACAAAACAAACACAACAAACACCCATTAACTTCATAAACACCGCAAACTTATCAAGGTTTATTCTTTGATTAATCACCGAAAGAAAAAAAAACAAATTGTAGATATACCAAAAGATTAAAACACATGAATATATGTTGCTTTTGTCTAGCACTGCGCAAACCCACAATCGGAAACTCATTTCATTTGAACAGATCATAAACTTATAGGATCGATTAACAAGTTGCAGATTTTCGGTGCATTTATAAACATAAAACAATAAAATAAAATTATGGGTTGTTGATTAAATCGTTTACAGAGCAAAACCCACAATCAGAAATGCAATATCTTTCGGTGCTTTCACATAAACAAGAAACATCCATACTGCGTGCTTTATTCCTTTTTGGATTTATGATGTAGCAGTAAAACGAAGAGGAAAAAAAAACTCATGCCATTACAAGGACAGAACTCAGGACAGATATATACGGTAGAACATATAACAAATCATGCAAAACCATATGCTCTAATACCAATGTTAGGAATATATAAACAGATCATATATACCATATGATCGATTATATGCATGGAAAAACAAACATACATACTTGATGCTTGTTTAGGTTTCCATCGATTAAAGAACGCAGAACTTTCCTCTCCAGAGGTTTTCCAAGCAGCATTTTTTATCAGAAAAAATACTCACATTCATCATACTCAAACCGTTGTGTTTGACTATATATACATTTCATCTATGAATAACTACCGATGTAGTTATTCATGCCAGATGATGAAGTGTTGACCCATCATGGGTGTCAAACGGCATCATATATGACATCAAAGGTGATGACGACATATTAGCCAAAAACTAAATTAGTCTTCGATGACGATTTCTTGTTTTTTTTTTGTTAATTCTTTTCTTTTAGCTGAACATGTAATTCATAATTGTCTGTCATTTCTCTTTCATTCATTAATATGTTCACACATAAAAGTTATATAGAAAATGAAACATGTAATTCATAATTGTTTACCA
Organism: Erythroxylum roigii; assembly: GCA_027576455.1. Lineage (NCBI taxonomy): Eukaryota > Viridiplantae > Streptophyta > Magnoliopsida > Malpighiales > Erythroxylaceae > Erythroxylum > Erythroxylum roigii. Next base: position 14,245 of record JANZXV010187701.1, on the reverse strand, counting down.
TTTCTCTTTCATTCATTAATATGTTCATACATACAAGTTGTATAGAAAATGAAACATGAAAAATGATGAAAGCTATCACTAAAACAAAAAATTTTTATTGTATTCTCGAGAGAAGGCATATATTTCCTTTATATTTAAAAAAAGTTATTTATAAAAATTTCAAAATTTCAATTTTTAATTTTTAAAATTTGAGAAAAGTCCATCTCTTAAATTTCAATTAAAATATAACAACGAAATGCAACATTAGACTATACTAATTAAATATCACTAATATTGTAATTATCTTTTAAACCGACTATAACCAATTAAATTTAACTTAAATTAATAATTATATATTAGTGACATAAATTATTAGTTTGATTCATATTTAATTAGTTCAATTCAAGGTCAAAAGTTAGGTCAATTTTCATGTAAGCATCATTTGATTGGTACAAGTGTGATATTCATGTCACGTATATTTCAAGATTATTTATTAATCAAAGTCTAACAAAAAGAAAATTTTCAAGAACTAGAAACTAGAAAGAATTCTTTAAAAAAAATTAGAAGTTTTTTTTAATTGAGAAAGGAGGGCAAATCCCTAGAAAATAACTAAATAGGACACATTCGCGAAAAAGAGACCTCGCAAATATCCTCCATACAAATGGTAGAACAACTCCAAGAAGGCGTCGAGAAAAAATGAATCCCAGGATCCAACTGAAAAGCGTGATTGGCCAGCCAATCAGCACAATGATTGCCCTTCCTATAGGTGTGAACGAAGCGAACAACCCAAGGTTTGTCCAAGAGTAACCGAATGGCAGACAAAAGTTGTTGATCCATGCCATCCCCAGAAGCCTTCCCTGTGAGAGCATTAACTGCTAAGTTTGAGTCAGACTCCACCACCACGTTGCGATGACCAGCATTCCAAACAAGTTGGAGTCCTTGGAGAATACCCCAAAGCTCAGCGGAAATGACCGAACAGATCCCAATATTGTAGGCAAACCCATGGATCCAGTTGCCCACACAATGTCTAACTACTCTGCCCGCTGTAGCTCGATTAATTGAAGAGCGAAAAGCACCATCAGAATTGACTTTTACCCAGCCTAATGGTAGGGGTAGCCAAGTAACTAACCGCTCCTCCCTTGTTGGACGACCCTGAAGAGCTTGCTCACTCAGAAGCGCATGCTGGAATTCCTTAACATGTCGTAAAACAACACCGAAAGGATCTTTAGAAGGCAAAGATTTGGGATAAAAAATGAATGTATTACGCCACTGCCATAAAAGCCAACAGGTTGTGCCAAACCAGAGAGACCATGGAGATGTTCAAAAAAACTCCAAATCATAACATAGATTCTGTTGAAGCCAATCCAAAAGGTTAAGATGATAGAAGTCCGGTAGAAACCTGGAGGTATGACATTTCTCCTATATTTGACGAGCATGAGGACAATCTCTGAGAGCGTGCAATTCGGACTTAATATTAGCACCACATCTAGCACAACTAGGGTCACTAGCAAGGTGACGATAACATCGTTTCCAATTGGTAAACAAAGCATGATGAGCCACTAGCCACATAAAGCACGAATCCTTTGAGGACCATGCCAATGCCACACCATATACCATAATGTATCTTGATTTGAAGATGATCTAGACATATGCAACCTCCGGTAAACTGAAGAGGAAGAGAATTTGCCATTACGTTCATGACGCCACACAATTTTATCCTTACCAAGATGAAGTGAAGGAGGATAAATCCCAGCAATGGTAAGACAGACTGATGGAGGGAGAAGATGATGAAATAAATCCCAACGCCAACCTTCTGAATCAGTTGCAAAAGCTGCAATAGGAGCGGCATGCATGTGCTCTAGAACCAGAGACACAACAAAGTTGAGCAATCGAACATTAACAGCAAGCCAAGGAACAATCCAGAATTTAGCTGACAAACCATCTCCAATTTTCCACTTAATTCCTGTAATAACCGAAGGCCATGTATCGCAAACTCCCCTCCAAAGTGCAGAACCATTTTGTCGTGGTAGAGAAGTCGGCATAATAGAGAAATCAAGATTATACTTGTGGCGGAGAACCTGCACCCACAGATCCTCATTCTTGGATAGAAGAGTCCAGCCTAATTTCATGAGAAGAGCCTCATTACTAGTACTCTTATTCCTGATACCAAGACCACCCCGACTTTTAGGCTCACAAACAGCATCCCATTTAACCAGAGAAATCTTCCTCGCATCAGATGTGGACCCCCATATAAACCGACGACAATGCTTGTCTATCTTATGGCAAATAGAAACTGGTAGCCTAGCCGTTTGCATTGTATACGTAGGAATGACAGACAACACCGATTGAGTAAGTGTAATTCTCCCTGCAAGAGAAAGCTTATTTGCCTTCCAACCACTTAGGCGCTGCTTAATTTGGTCGACCACATGCTTGTAAGTGAACTTGGAAACCCTCCTGTGGAGCAGAGGGACACCAAGGTATTTACCAAGATTAGTGGTACTATGAAATTCTAGCTTCCTCTAGATGCGCCTGGATAAAGGACGAGCCACATTGGGGGAGAAAAAAATCCGAGTCTTAGCTTTACTAACCTGCTGCCCAGAGTTAACACAGAAAATATCGAGACAATTTTTGATAATACTGACCCGAGGCATATTAGCTTCAGAAAACAAGAACAAGTCATCAACAAAAAATAAATGGGAAAGGGGAGGACCATCACGCAGCCTGATAGGATTCCAAGCTCCAGCCGCAACCTCATGTCCAATAAGATGACCAAGGCGCTCTAAGCAAAGCACAAAAATGTAGGGTGAGAGAGGGTCTCCTTGGCGAATACCTCAGGATGGAAAGAACGTATCTGAAGCCTCACCATTCCATAGAACTTGCATGCTAGCAGTGGTAATGCATTTCATGATTAGAGAAATCAAGCTACCAGGTAAATGGAGATCCACTAGAGTATCGAGAATGAAACCCCACCGCAAACGATCATACGCCTTTTCAAGATCTACCTTAATAGCCATCCAACCCACCTTTCCTCTCCTTCGACGCATAGAATGGATCACCTCTTGAGCAATAATAATATTGTCGGTTATAAGACGTCCTGGCACAAAACTATTTTGAGTTGGAGCAACCAGCTGAGGAAGTAACGGCTTGAGTCTGTTGACTATGATCTTTGTAATAATTTTATAAGACACATTGCAAAGTCCAATTGGCCAAAATTGAGACATGGTATCAGGTTTTTCCACCTTTGGGATCAAAGATAGAAGAGTGCAATTAATCTCAGGTGGCCAAATGCCAAGGCCAAAAATCTTCTGAATAAACTCACATAAAGACTTTATAATAATCTCCCACTAACTTTGATAGAAACAAGCATGAAGACCATCGACTCCTGGAGCTTTGTAAGGATGCATATCAAAAAGGGCCTTCTTGACTTCATCATCTAGAACTAGTTGCACAAGAGAATGAGATTGAAGAGTGGTAATGCCAGGAAAGCACCCACAAAGAGGGAAAGCAACAACCCCATGATCCTCTTCGGTGAATAAATTTTTGAAATAAGCAGTAGCTAGCATTTTCAAGCTTGGTTGATCAGTACACCAATTGCCCTCAGAGTCCTTCAAACCTTCCACAAACTGCCGCTTGCGCTTTGCAATGGTGGACGCATGAAAGTAGGATGTGTTACGGTCACCATAAGTAATCCATTTGGACCGAGATTTTTGGTACCAAAGCAACTCTTCTTGAGCCAAAGTCTAGTCAAGTTCAACCTGCAGTTGTTTCTCCAAATCAATCAGGAAAGGATTGTATTGAGATTCCAGCCTTTTTTGGATACCATAAAGACGACCCAGTAACTTCCTTTTCCTCTTCTCAATATGGCCAAAGACAGTTGTGTTCCAAATCTGCACCTGGTCAGTGAAGTGTTGAGAACATGCCAAAAAATTATTTCCAGACTTCCAAGTTCCTCGAACAAAGTCTTTGAAACCCTCATGAGTAATCCAAGCTGCTTGGAATCGAAACGGACGATTGCCTCAAATGGAAGGAGACACAAAAAAATTCACAAGTAATGAGCAATGATCTAACTGAACTCAAGGAAGGTGAGATACCGATAACTCTGGAAACAGCAAACGAAAATCCACATTGCCAAAAACCCAGTCAATCCTTTCATGAACGTTGCCCCTTCTCCAAGTATAGCGTGAGCCTGAAAACCCCAAGTCCAAAAGCTTACATTGATCCATGCACCGTTGAAAACGTGGGGAAGGAAACGAACCTCTTGCACTACCACCTTTCTTATCAACCATGCATAAAAAAGAATTAAAATCTCCCCCAACACACCACGGTTCAACAATATTACTAGCCAAAATCTCCAACTCTCGCCAAAGATGACCTCTGATAAGCATTTTGGGGCTTGTGTACACAGCTGTAGAAAGCAAGGAGTGGGAATCAAAAGTGAGTTGCATATGAATAAATTGCCAGTGATTTCGAAGAACTTCTACATGAATCTGGTCATCCTTCCAAAGAACCCAAATCCCTCCAGACATTCCACAAGCTTCAACACGATGAGAACGTGGAAAACCAAAACGCTTAATAACCTGAGAAGCAGTGATGCCACTGATTCGAGGTTCGACCAAAACCAAAACAGTTGGACCATGTAAATTGACAAAGTTCCGGAGAGCAAGATGAAATTCAGAGCTTCAAGCCCCTTGACAATTGCAAATCATAATCTTCATGAAAAACTAAAGGAAAGGAGGTAAAAGGAAAGCTTATTTCGCCTAAGGGCGAACCTCCAATATAGGTTCAGATTCAGTAACAATAAAATCATAGAAAGCTCCTTCCTCATCTGACAAACCCTTAATATCCATGACTGGATGAGGTTTGGAGGACAAAACCTTAGTCTTGTTGCTCCTCACCACTTTACATTCAACCTTCTTCACAGAGATAGAAGATTTAACAGTACGTTTAGTCTTAAGAGACTTAACATTCGGTGGGGCACTAGGAGCAATGTCTGGAGGTTTGGAGATGGTATTGACTACATCAAGAGAGCTGTCCACCAAAATCTCATCCTCATCACTATCTGGGTCGCTAAGGAAAGCCATAGCTTCATCCACTCTCACCACTGGGTCAGTAGAAGGATTCTCATCAGAAATTTCAACCAAAGTGTGTGCAACAGTATGACTTTGTGGAGGCATGATATGTGGATGGGGAGTAACAAGAATAGAGCCATTAGGATGTGCAGCTTGTTTTGAAGTCTGGGCTTGGGCTGGAGTAGGAGCAGGTAGTTTCGCCCTCCCAGGAGCAGACGCACCACTGGAAGAAGCCTTCACCTTATTCTAAGCAAACTGGGCCTGACTTGGGTATATTGAGGCACGTGCCAAAGAGGTAGGATCAATAGCACTCATTGGCACCAAATCCGGAATATCAATTTGAAAGTGCAGCGTATCTTCCTCCTCCTTTATTTCCATTATTAGCCTTCGAGATTTAGGGATTATAATGTTCTCATCCTTCCTGATATTGCACCTAGGGTTGCCTCGAACATGAATCCACGGCCTTTGGGGTGGCAACAACGACAGTGTCAGCACCAGTAGGATCAGTAGACACACTGTGATTGAGATGAGAAGGACAAAAAGAGCATTATGACCAACACGTCCACAGGTGTAACATATCTGTGGTAATCCCTCATAACAAACTCGCTGTTCAATATCCTCAATGTGGATGCGACCGGTGATTGGTTTCTCCAAGTCAATATCAACAGCAACACGAGCAAATTTCCCACGCTGGGAATTTCTGGTATTGAGATCAATTTTGATTGTGTTTCCAAGCATGTTTCCCATAGCCCTCAAAATCCTTGTATGATACTAGTTAATTGGGAGATCAGGAAAACGAACCCAAACATGCGCCGCTCAGAAGCACGGAACGTTGGTGTCCATGGTTGAGCAACCAGACAGTGCCCTAAAATGGTCCAGAGGCCACCCGTGAGAGCACGCAAATAGTCAGTCATCGATGAAAACTGCACCAAAAAGAAATCGTTCTCAAGATCAATGATACAAAATGTTTTTGCCTCCTTCCATAGTATCTTCAATCTCGCACAAAGAGTTTTATAACCCACACTTCTCCCCAAAACCTTCAACACCACAGACTGATCTTATGATTTTTGGAGCCGTAACTTGAAAGGTTCTGAGAGTTCAATGGTAGGGCCTTTGCCTTTGTCGACGATGTTGATATCTCCTTCTTCAAACTCAACCTCGTCCATTGACATCCAAGGAACTTCCTCCCCCTCAACATCTCGTGAAGATGAAGCAGCCGCACTGTAACTTTTGGAGCGATGGAGAGTAGAGGTGGAAATAGGGTCGTCTTGATGGCGAATCTTAACCTTCTTGGTAATCCGATCAGCATCATCCGATGTCGAGACTTCCCCGCCGTCACCAGTGGGTTGAACGTTCATTCGGTTAATCTTTGAACAAAGCGTATAGTTGATTTCCTACTTGGTTTTTAATTTGAAAAATTTTTTAGAAGTTAAATAATTGTAATTAAAAAAATGATAATGTATCATACAAAGTTAATAACCTCTTAGTAACCCATCAGACTTAACCATACGAAAATTGCTTATATCTAACTAAAGTCACGGGCTTGGTCATTATCATCTAAACACCTTACGACCAGATGTTCGTCACATCATCTAAGTTCCTCCAGGATGAGTGTGTTGAATAATTTAAGTTTTTCTTATCACTTCCTCAACATGTGTTCCACTTTCTTTTGTTATTGTTTAGGGATATAATACGCTAGTGCTTTGATTTATGTCACCAACAAACAAATTCATGGGCTACGTGTTTCTTATTTGTAAGGACCAAATGTCTATATATATTGTCAATGTATTAAAGTTTCTAGGTGTGAATAAAAAGGCAATTCATTCTCCACTCAAAGTATATTTTCTATCTCTTTCTACACTTGGAATTAGAGCCCACATCTTTGTGGACTGTGGGAAGGAAATTAAAGAAAAAACAAGCAAGTGAGAGTGTGTAGTGACAAAAAAGGGTGAAATGGCTTCTAACAGCATTAACTCAAGTGCTCATAATGTTCCTATTTTCACTGAAACCAATTATCAAGTCTGGCATGTGAGAATGAGAACTTTATTTAGGTAATAAGAATTGTGGGATTTAGAGGAAAATGGTTTCGACGAGCTTGCAAATCCAGATCAAGCTACATAATTGACAATAACCCAAAGAAATGAGTTGAAGAAGCGAAAGAAATATGTGAAGGCCCTATTTTCATCTAACAAAGCATGAATGATGCTTTGTTCCGACAAGTGATAGGAGCAGCTACCTCAAAGGAGACATGGGATTTGCTCTAAAAACACTATCAAGGGTCTAACAAAGTGTTGACTGACAAATTGTAAACATTGCATCGCAATTTTGAGAATTTAACAATGAAGTCGACTAATACAATTCAAGATTTATGTGTAATAATCTCTGCCCTTGTAAATCAAATTATCTCTTTTAGTGAGGATTTAACAAAACATAAGGTAGTTGAAAGGATTTTAAGGAGTCTCCCACCTAAGTTCGATCATGTTGTTGCTGCTATTGAAGAATCTAAGAATTTATCTCATTATTCCTTGGTTAAGCTAATAGGTTCTCTTAAGTCACATAAAGCTTGCTTAAACAGATCAACTGGAGCTTCCATGGAGCAAGCTTTTAGACGATGGTTGACATGAAGAAATCTAAAGGCACAAGAAAATATGGATATGGTAATAAAAGCGAATGTGGGCATGGTCGTTCTGGCTATAACTAAGGTTGTGGTGGTTTAAATGGTCGGGAAAGAAACCGAAGTAATGTAAATTCTTTTCCTATATGCTCTCATTATGTTAAAGCTAATCATTTGGAGAAAAATTATTGACACAAAAATAAATCTGGCCATGGAAAAAATGCAGTTCAATTTTATAATTGTTAAATATTTAGTTATATAGGTAAGAATTATGAAGGAAAAGATTAAATCAACTTTTATGATGAAAAAGATAACGGGTCAGATAATTTATTTATTGTTTATTTAGTTACTAATGTTGATATATCGACTGAAGTGTGGTATCTAGATAGTGATTGTAGTAATCATATGACTGACAACTGAAGTTATTTTGTGGAAATTGATGAAACAGTAAAATCTAAAGTGACCTTGTTAGACATCAGTCAAGTTCAAGAGTGTGGTATTGACATAATTGATGTAAGTTGCAAAATTGGTAGGAAACTCATCCATGATGTCATGTATATTCCAAATTTGGGTAATAAAATTTTAACCTTGGGACAATTATTGAAGAAAGGTTATTATATTATATTTGACAATGAATAATTTATTGTATTATATTTGACAATGAATAATCCATGATTTATGACAAAAGGAGTAGGAATTTGTTCCATTTAGTAAAAATGTCTAAAAATGAAATGTTTATGATAATGTTCTCACAATTTGACGTTGTTGCATTTATTGCCTCAAGTGATGATACAGTTCATTAGCATAGAAGGTCTACTGGGGGACTACAAATGCTACATAATCAGAAGATGGTTACAGGTCTACCAACAATACAAAACCTAATTTCTTATAAATATGGACCTTGCATTTTCGAGAAACATCACCGTGAAAGGTTTCTAATAGACAAATCTTGAAGAGCCATTAAGCCTTTAATGCTTATTCACATTGATTTTTATGGACCAATGTAAACACTATTACTGAAAGTAAGTAAGTATTTTCTTATCTTTGTTGATGATTTCTAGAGAATGACATGATTATATTTCCTAAAAAAGAAAGTAAAGGATATTAACCTTCATCTGATGCATCGGGAAAAGCACGGAGCTGTGTACCGGCGAGAGATGCGCTAGTCTAGCGATTATGTTTTCTATTTAATTTTCCATTGTACTCAAAAAAAGAGAGCAAAGGCTATTAATTTTTTCAAGAAAGTTAAAGCTAAAGTGAAGCAATTTGAGTGTTCAATCATGAAACTCCAAATTGATCATGGTGGAGAATTTACATCTAAAGAATTTAAATTATTTTGCAACCATTTTGGTGTTTAGAGGCAACTAATAGTAAAGCTATACACCACAATAAAATGGCGTAGCAGAATAAAAGAACCAAAAAAAATGTTGAAGCAATCAAAAACATGTTGAATGATAAACATCTTCCACCAAGCTTTTGGGTAGAAATAGTGGCTACTACTGCATATGTTGTCAACCGAATGGCAATTGAAGGAGGAACTCGTTATGAAGCTTGGTTTGGTAGAAGGACTAATGTCATTCATCTATGAGTTTTCGGTTCTATTACCTATGCTTACGTTCCATTAGGATTAAGAAGGAAGATTGATAAGAAAAGTATCAAATGCATTTTCATCGGTTATATTAAAGAGACAAAGGGCTAAAGATTTTTTAATCCCATCACTAAAAAATTGATCATCAGTTGTGATGTCATCTTCAACAAAGAAAATGCTTGGGATTGGACAGGAAATGGTGCTACACATTACCACTGGAGGTATTATAGAATCTAATATAGAGCCTCTTGACTTGAATTCTATTTTGGGTAGAAATAGCATCAATACACCCACTTAATACATAAAAGACTCTACTTCAGATTCTCCTCCAAGAAAAGTAAAAAGCTTGTCGGAAATTTAGGCCATCCTTGAAGATGCAGCTAATAAGGAAGAATAAGTTAGAGCAATAAAAGAAGAATTGGCAGCTACTAAAAAAAATCAGACCTAGACTTTGGTTGATTATGAGCCTACCTTGTATGTTATGAGTTATGATAATAATTATTTGATGAAATGTTTATATATGGATTAAATAATTATACTAGTGATTCCTTTATTCTAACAAATACCTTTAAAAAGGCTATGACGAAGGCTTTTGATATAGCTGATTTGGACTCCTATATTATTTTGTTGGGGTTATAAATTGTTCAAGATGTAATTGGGATCTCTCTTTCTCAAAAGAAGTATGATATAGATTTACTGAAGAGGTTTGGCATGGTGAATTGCAAGGCTATCAAAACTCCCCTTAATGCTAATGATAAATTTCTCTTAAAAGATGGAGTTGAAAAGGCAGATGAGAAGTTTTTCAGAAACTTAGTGGAAGGTCTGATGTATCTCACACACACTCGACCTGATCTAATGTTTGTAGTAAGCTTGATTTCTCGATATATGAATAGTCCAAGTAGACTTCATCTTGGGGCTACTAAAAGAATATTGAGATATATTCTAGGTATAATAAGTTATGGGATCAAGTATGTGAAAAATAAAAGTAAGGATCTTGTAGCTTTTACAGACAATGATTAGGTTGGTTTAGTAGATGATAGAAAAATCACAATTAGTTTTGTGTTTTGCTATAGTGGAGGAGCTATTTCTTGAGTATCAAATAAACAATAGGTGATTGCTTTGTTCGGTACAAAAGCTAAACATATAGCTGCAACAGCCACTACTTATCAAGCAATATGGTTAAAAAGGATTTTGTAAGATTTGGAATAGAAGTAAGTGTAGTAAAAAAAAGATTTATTGTGATAATAAATCCATAATAAATCTCTTAAAAAGTCTTATATAGCAAGGCAAAACTAAACATATTGAAACTCAATATCATTACATCAGATTATAAGCCACCAAAGGAGATCATGAATTACTTCATTGCAAAACTGATGAGCAAATTGTAGTTATGGTGACAAAAGCTCTCACAAAGAACAAAGTGTAAAAGTTTTACATCATGATTGGAGTTACCTCTTTGCTTGAATTAATGGGGATAATATCGACTAATTCAAGTTTTTTTATCACTTACTCAACACATGTTCTATTTTTTCTTGCTATTGTTTAAGAATATTATATGTTAGTGCTTTGATTTGTGTCACCAGTAAATAAATTCATAAAGTACATGTTTCCTATTTATAAAGACCAATATTGGGTTACATTAATGAGCAAGGACTTGAAATATTGAGTAAGAAAGGATTATTAAATGGAGTTGTATTTAAGAAGACAAAAAAAATTTACTCTTTTTTTTAGAAAGCAATGTAAGGGCAAATTTAGTTATAGTAATCATACTTCAATTATATCCTAAATTATATTCATTTATATTTATAAGGTCTTACTCTAGTTTAATCATATAGAGGATACAATTTTTTTCACATTCATTAATGATTACTCAAGAAAAGATTGGTTGCATTTTTTAAAATCAAAGAATGAAGCATTTGGAAAGTTTAAGGAGTCTGAGATAATGGTTGAAAAACATACCAAAAGATAAGACAAGACACTTAAAATAGATAATGGATTGAAATGCTGTAATAAACCATTTGATGAATTTTGCAAAAAGGAAGGTATAATAAGGCACTGCATTATACATCTTACATCATAGCAAAATGGAGTTATAAAATAAATGAACCAAACACTTACATAACATGAACGATGAATGAGGCTAAATGTTGGACTTTCAGAGAAATTTTGGGTTGACACAGTTATCATTATTACTTATTTGGTGAATAGATCTTCATCGAATAAATAGATTTTAAGACTCCTCATGAGTTGTGATAAGGAACTCCCTTTAACTATTCTGGTATGAAAATATTTGGTTGCCTTCCTTATACTCGTGTTAATGGTGGTAAACTAGATCCCAGACCTGTCTTGGTAAAAAGGGCATAACTTTCACTATAGATATCGAAGTAAGGTCATTCAAAGATGGTTTGAAGAGGACGTCTAGACCTATAACTTCCATGCAGACCTTAAAAAGATATTTTGCCTCCAAAAGGGTCAAATTTTCAAATTAGTGTAACTGTCTGGAATGTCCATCCTATGCAGCTTCACAAACTTTTGATGATCATATCTCTTAACTCCGATATCCAAAAATTTCATACTATATAGCGTTGCAAAGATAGAAAGATAAGTTACAACTTTCAAGAAGACAATTCTATCTAATTCAACCTAGATTAATAAAGTTTTCCCCTGAAGTCAAAACACAAAATTTACCCTTACGAAAGACTTGAAAAATGCAATGTACAATTTTGAAAGTCATGGACAAAACACAATCATATTTCATTAACATCAAAAGATAAGAGTTTTACAAAGCTTTAATGGGAATTTCGAACCACAATACATTATAATCTAAAAATACAAAGTTTATATAAACTAGAATTGCTCAAAATGCGACTAAAGCCTTGTTTTACAAAACTAGCTTAAAATAAAAAGTATGCATAATCGGAGCGATGCCTTGACTCTTGGTTACTCGATCTCATGCTCTTCACCTAAAGATGGGACGGAAATGGAGGGGTGAGCTTAAAGCTTGTGGGTAACAGTTTATAACGGAAAAATAAACAAAACCTTTGAAATATTCATTTGT
>JANZXV010182592.1:0-16768 GCA_027576455.1 Erythroxylum roigii | reverse complement strand
CACCAAAAACCTAACTTGAGCGTCGGAGGGGCTAATCGGGACATCACCCCCGACGTGCCTTCTTTTGTTTTGCAGGTATCAAGACTCTGGAGTTACATCATCCCATGGACCCAAACGGCAACGTACCGTTCAGCCAGAACCTGGCAGAACCAAAATTTATTAAATAATTTTGGACACAATTTTTTTTCTAATGTTTTCAATATATATAAATACAATATAATTGCACAATTATGTGTTTTCTTGTAAGGATGAATGAAATCAAATATTATAATTTATTAAAAAATAGACTAAAATAAATAGTTATAATTCCATATTTATTTACTTGCAATTTTTTTTAATTGACCAAGTAAAACAATTTAGTTAAATTGTTTTTGTTTTGAGAAATGCCCGTAATGGAGTTAGAGGCAAGATTTTGGGTGAGTTGTTGAAAAAATTTAGGTCGTTCATGTTGTTATATAGTGTCTTTATAATTATTTTTCTATATAATATTGTAAATAACTAAATATTGTCAAGCATAGTACCTATCGTTTATTCTCTTAGTTATAGGTATAATATTGTTTTCTTTATCTCTATTTGTTGGTTTCATGGTTTGAGGCACTTCAGTAAAGATTGTATTATAAAAATAAAAAAAGATAACAAGCTGTCAACAGCTTGCATTTGGCAAGCTTGGCTACAACTTGCTTAACGGTGGAGGGTCTATAAAAAGACCCTCTCTCCCCTCTTTCCTGATATATGCATCATATGTGATATGTGGTGTGTAATGCCTCGTATTAGAGGATAGAATATTAAGAAATTTCAATGCATAGTATCTTGCATAATTGAGTTTTTGCTTATTTATGCATATGCATTTTGACCCATACAAATTATTGTACTTGCATTCATGACATTCCGGATATAATTGATTTTAAAATTTTGATTAAGATGAGAATTTTGGTTTATTAGTGATGGAAACTTATTTGAAAATTATTAGTAATATTTAAGAAATTTTTGAGAATTTTAGGAATTTTCTGAAAATTTTGGGATATTCAGAAAAATGGACAAATGGTGTTTTGACATGTAGCACTTCTATATGCATAACAAATGGCTCATTTGTAATGAGTCATGTGTCAAATAGGTAGCAATGCACGTGGTAACAACACACGTGAGTATGTGTGTTACAGTGGAAAAATCAATGAAGCCTTGTTGCTCTTCAGATTATGGTATACTCTTTGAAAATCACCAACCTTCATCACCGATTATTGTTGTTGATTTTTAAGTTAGTGTTAACCTTGTAAACAAAACAATTCTGCCCAACTACGAATTTGTTTCTCGTTGGTTTTACTTCTTCAACCTTCCACCGAACCCTATTCTTCACCTTCACTGTCGAAGAATTTGAAGAAAAATCAAGTAAGTGATATTCTAACTCTCTAAGTTCTATGAATGATTCGGATGATATGTTAGTGTTGGAAATGAATTCATGCATGAATTGGATGACGTTTTATGTTGGAAATATATACATGCAACGAGAAGTTTATGCAGTGTAGTCGCGATCAATGAATTCACCGAATGATTTAGGATAGGATTTGAGGTTGTGAGTGTATGAAGATAGCAGTAAAAGTATCTGGAATTGAATATGAGACTACTGGGTGTTGGGTAATTTGAAAAGAAATTGCAGAAAATGGAACAAATGTAGTAAGAATGAAAATGCAATAGAGAGAGAGAGTCCAACTTGAAAGATTTCATTTCTGTGAAAGTTCACCATGGCCAACTCTCCTTGGTTCGTCGCAGCAAACTTGGCTAGGATTCTTTTCGGGTAAAGTTCGCCGCGACCAACTCTAGCTTTCGCCGCGGCGAACTTACAAGAGTTTTGCGAGAATTCCTCTTTGGAGGAGTTCGCCGCGACACTAAACATACTTCGGTATTTTAGGCATAACTTTCTCAGTAGCTATCCGAATGAATTGATTTTTTATTTGGAGTAAACTAAAGACATAGAGCTACAAATTGTCTGAAGAAATCGAGTTCTAATTCTACCTTTAAGAATTTCAGAATCTGATTTAAAATTAAGATAAGAATTTTGATGAAGCTTAAGAACAGCCTGAAATCTTTTGAGTATAACTTTCAGTATACTAAACCAAATTGGATGAACTTGGTATCATTAGAAACCTAAGACAAAGAGGGAAATTTTTCTAGAAGGAAGTATTACCTAATTACCTCACCTTCCTGATTAGAATAATTGAACAAAGTGGACCGAAGGTGGATTGTGAAATAAATCTGGATTGAGGGATTGAGTATGATTTCACATGATCGATAATGCGATTAGATTAAGGATAAGAAACCCAGAATTTGTCATAAACATGCATCATACATATTCAGTATATATGAATGTGCATAATTGATTTCATATTCGTGCACAATAGTGATACATGTTTGTATTAAACATTTTAGAGGAACCCTTAGAGCGACCGATTTCAGATATTACAGGGACTTCGAGGGAATAAAGCAACAAGAAGATTTTGTAAGTAATTTAGACAGCAAATTTTGTAAGGAAGTTTTGATGGTTTTGCTTTGACTATTTTGTTTGCCACTGATTTTGATCCATTGAATGATTTGCAAAGCTGTAAGTATATGATATGCTTGAATACATGGTATGAAACATTGATTGACATGTAAATTAAATTTCAGACATTTCTGTTTTTGAATCTGTTAAGTCCTAGTTGTGGGTAAATAGGCATACCTAGAAGGGTCTGTAGCTGCTTCTGTGACACTTCAGTGTCTTCTATTATTGACATTTCGGTGTCTTCTGTTAGCGACACTTTAATGTCGAGACTTTGGTGTCTTCTGTGACACTTTGGTGTCGAGACTTTGGTCTCTTCTGTATAAGTCTCGTTACCCGCTTCTGTAAATGGATTTAGCAGTCTTCTGATTTTGTACTCTGATATCTGTTTGAATTGATATAAGCTAAATTATGTTCTGATTCTGAAGGTTTATACCTTTTGTGTTTTGCAATTCTAATAATCATAATATCTGTTCTGAAATGCATTATGTTCGATTTACTGTTAAAGAAATCTTTTAAAGTAGTGTTATTACTCACTAAGCTATATGCTTAGCACAGTGGATTTGCCCCGTGTAGGTTCAGAGAGAAGGACGTAGATACTGGGACAAGTCATCTGCAATGGCCAAAGGAGTCTAAAATTTGTTTTGTTTAAAATGTATTTTTGAGTTTGTTTTTGGACTTGTATCTGATGTATGCGACTCCTGAATTTTTGTTTCAAGGTTTGTAATAACCTTAATTTAGGCTGGGTTTTGAAAGTATGATATGTATTGTATGTTTGTTTGAGATTCTGGACATGCATGTGTGAAATGTTTCACATATTTTGGAAATGTTTATTTTTGAATGCTATGCTTCCGCGAAGTTTTCTATTTTGCTTGTAATGTCTTGTGTGGTATCACATATCTTCCCAGGGGATATTAGGGTGCCACATGGTGATTATGAGAAAGAGATTTTTTTTGGTATTTTAGGAAACGTTCTCTTAAAAAGGTGAGTGACAAAATAGTGAGGATATTATCTTATAAATAGTAAATTTGAGAAACACATTGTTTGTGAGTCCCACTATTTTCTCGTGTTATTTTTCACTCCTATACTTACTATTTTTCATTAGTGGAAGATATATTCGAAGTTTGGCCCGTAGACATAACCCAAATTAAATAGTAAACCACGTTAGATTTCTCTGTACTATTTCTTTGCTTACTTTTCTTGCGGGATATAATTCGTTAATTTTTTTTTCTAATAAGTGGTATAAGAGCCAAGTGAGAAGATTACAAAAATTTTTTTTGGCACAATCTGTTCGGATTTCGGATAAACACAGTGAAAGTTGGTGAATAGTAAAACAGTAACAAAGAAAGGTATTTTCCCAATTATCTTTGACAATTGCATTTAATTCCCAAAAATAAATAAAATAGAAATAGTGTTTTATTGATACTGAAGATTTAGTAGATAGAATGTCTAATATGATTCTTATTAATTTTATTAAATCAAAATAATTAAACAATTTACAAATAACAAAAATGTGCGTACATATTAATTATAATTAAAATTACTTTCAAAAGCAATTTTTTTTCTTTTCTTTATAATTATGGCATTTGTTATTAGCTAAGCTTAGAGCATCAATAATAATGGAATTTGTTATACCGACAATTATTTTGGTGTTTTGATAGATATTATACAATTATATCATCATAAGGAAATAATATCATTTTATTTAAGGTTGACTGGTGAGATGTGTATCATAAAGGTGAATTTAAGGTTGACAAGTTTGGGTTTCCTACGGTCAATGTCACACATAAGATGAAAATTGATAAACTATATGTTTTAGCTTCTCAAACTAAACAAGTTTACTATGTATGAAATATTAAGGAGCTCAATTAGCAGGTTGTTGTCAAAACAAAGCCTCGTGATTTGTATGATTTTCCTAATGATGATATAGGAGATGAGTCATGCCAAGAAAATGAAAATTTTGGCTTTACACTTCATGAATCTACTTTAGAGGATGATACTAATATGATATCTTTGGATAGATCGGATTTAGATACTGTAACTGTTGAAGGAAATATGTTAAATATTTTTATTAAGAATGCTGGAGAAGATGACAAAATTAATTGTGATGAAGATACTTTTATGAATGATAATGAGATAAATTCAGTAAGTGAAGATGCAGAAGGAGATGATGATAATGATTGACCATTGGTAAGAACTTTGTTTTTAAACTTTGAATAGGTCAAGAGTTTTGCTTGATATTTTGAACAAGATTTTCATTTTATTTAAATTTGTGTGCAAATAATAATATTGAAGAAAAACCATGACAAATAGTTTTTATTCCCTAAAATTTGTACAATAGTGACAAAATTAAATATTAAAGTGGTTAATTTTAATATGTCATTATAATAAGAAATAGTTATCATTAATTTGTTACGTTTATATTGACAATAACTTTTGTAACAAAAAGTTGACGATCAAGTGACGACGAAATTTCTTGTCATAAAAACTACGAATAATAGTGATCATAGTGATAGTTCATTTTTTATTACAATATTAAGTAAACCATTTTGCCACAGTATGAGAAAAATATTAGTAACCAATCTATATTTTATCACAACAAATAGAAAATATTAGTGACCAATATATGTTTTGTCATAATTACAATTCATTTCTGCCAAAATTATTTTGGCACCAAATTTCATATGTTTTAGTGATAGAACTTAGTGATAAAAGAAAATTTGACATAATTAATATATTAATAATGACAATTTAATTGTGAAAGATACTAAATTGTCATAATTACCATTGCATTAGTGACAAAAAAATCATCACATTTAATTGAAACAATAGTATTAATCAATTATTTTGTCACAAAAAACTTCATATTTGAAATGAAATGATAGTCACAAAAAAGTTGTCACTAAATTACAAATAGTAATGACCATAGTGAAAGTTCCGTTTTTGTGACAATATTAACGAGACACTAACTATTTGAATTTTTATTGACAATAGTTTTCATTATAAAAAGTAAAATATTGTGTAACAATAAATCGTTTCGTTACAGTATTAGAAAAATATTATTGACCAAACTATGTTTTGTCACAACAAATAGAAAATTATTAGTTACCTACATATGTTTTGTTACAATTACAATTCATTCCTACCAAAATTATTTTGGCGCCAAATTACATATGCTTTTTGTAATAGAACTTAGCGATAATTTTTTTTGACACTATTAATATATTAATAGTAATAATTTCATTATGAAAGAAACTAAATTGTCACAATTATCATTGTATTAGTGACAAAAAATAAATCATCACAGTTAATCCAAACAATAATATCAGTCAATTATTTAGTAAAAAAAACTCATATTTGTGACAAAATTATAATTAATTACAAAAAAGTTGTCACTAAATTTCTCATCTCTTGCAGTGAAAATTGGTTTGCCTTCACCATTTTCCATACCAAACATATTTACAACTCCTTGACCTTTTTTGTAGGAGTAAAATGTTTCGAAGTTACCCATTTGGGACATACCCCATACTCGTACAAAACCATCTAGTGAAGAGCATAACAGAACAGGAGCCCAACAGGGGAGCCAAGTCACTATATCTTCATATCCTACAAACGTCTCCAAGCACACAAACTTTACAGGATCCCAAACTCTAATTCTGTCGTCCGTTGAGCCTGAGAACAACTTTCCCGCTCCTACTGTCAAGCACACAACTGGTTCGGTACTGTGACCTTCAAGAGTTGTGACTTTGTTAAAAACACTTTCTAAATTGAAGTTCCATGCGTATATTGAACCATCCTTGGCTCCTGCAAACAATATGCGTTGTGGGTAGCTAATGAGTGAACTTGTCCTCCTTTATATCAAGATAAAACTCCTTATTTGGACAACCATCTGCTCCAATCTTCCATGCTTTGACCATATTTGGTGTGCCAACAAACACCCAAAAACCATCATTATATTCCTAAAACTTCCTTATACCCTTCAAGCCTAGATAACAACGACAATTTACTTTCACTCTAACACCAAGAATGCATGCACTTGTAGCAACTTCCACGAGTGTGAAATATTTCATGGCAGTACATGCATCTCATACAACAATATTTACGTAAAAGATACATGCATATTAACCAGCGGAAGCATAACCGAAACAAAAATACCTCCAGCCATTGCCCACCGATATCTTCTTGCGTCTCTGGGTTTTGAATCTTCTATATCCTCTCCCTTTAGCACGGCTGATGGTGTACTGCTTGTGCTTAGTGAAGATAGGGACCCAAAATAACATTTATAAACCATTTTCATACCTCTGTCCATCTCAGAGGAAGAAGCTCGGGAGTATGGGCGATAACGTGTAAGAGGGTCATGCATTAAATGGATCATAACATGAACAGTAGGAAGGTTAGGTAATTTTTCAAAAATCTTACATTCTCCCACTTAGTCCATTTAACCCAACACAAACATAACAAGAAATCAAATATATGAATCATGATGATAGGTCCTCTTATAGTGAGTATTATCTTCCATGTGTTACATATATAAAATTTCTCATTATTAGCCCTTAAACTTAATAAATAAACCATATGTTTATTCTAGGTCCAAATTAAATGACATTTCTCAAAATCAATCAAAATATGTGTGCACAAAATATATGAGAAAATATCAAACTAAATAAGAGTCTCATTGAAGCAACAAATGTATAACAAAAATCACATTATGGAACCAAGTCCTATTGCACTACGTGATCCTTAAACTGCTTAGGTGACATGCCTTTAGTTAAAAGATCTGTAATCATCAAATCAGTGCTAATGTGCTCTATGACAACTTTCCTTTCCTTAACACATTCTCTTATGGCTAAATACTTAATGTCAATATGCTTATTCAACTTCCACTCTTGTTATATTTAGCCATAAAGACCGCAGCTGAGTTGTCACAATACAACCTTAATGGCTTAGAAATCGAATCAACAACTCTAAGCCCAAATATGAAACTCTTCAACTGTACACCATGCCAGGTGGCCTCAAAACAAGATACTAACTCAGCCTCCATAGTGGAGGTAGCAATCAGGGTCTGCTTGGCACTTCTCCAAGATATAGCTCCACCAGCTAGCATGAATATATAACCAGATGTTGATTTCCTTGAATCAATGCCAGCAAAGTCTAAATCAGAGTATCCAACTACTTCCAAGTTCTCAATTTGCCTGTACATAAGCATACAGTCCTTTGTGCCCTGAAGATATCTTATAACCTTCTTCGTAACTTCCTAGTGGTCAATACCTAGATTACTCTGATATCTTCCTAACATTCCAACAGCATATGCAATGTCAGGTCGGGTGCAGACCTGAGCATACTTAAGGCTTCTAACAGCTGAAGCATATGGGATGTTCTTCATGTGTTCTCGCTCAAAATCATTCTTCAGGCATTGATTCAAACTAAATCTATCACCGTTCACTATGGGTGCTACACTTAGTGCATAATCTTTCATCTGAAATCTTTCTAAAACTTTATTGATATAGGTCTCTTGAGACAAACCTATGCCAATGACATAAGATGTATCATCCATATCTTTCATATCAAAATTCTTTGAGAGAAATTGTTTCACCTCATATAGTAAATCCTTATCATTAGTTGTAAGTAAAATGTTATCCATGTATAACACAAGAAAATAAGTCTTACTCCCATTGACCTTCTGGTATAAACACTAGTCCATTATATTCTCTTCAAAACCGAATGAAGTGATAACCTCATGGAATTTTAAATACCACTGCCGAGAGGCTTGTTTTAACCCATATATGGATTTATTAAGCTTTCAAACTAAATGCTCACCATCATTAGAGGAGAATCCTTCAGGTCGTTTCATGTAAACCTCTTCCTTTAGTTCACCATTGAGGAACGTCTTTTTCACATCTATTTGATGTAACTTAAGATCAAAATGAGCTACAAATGCCATGATTATACGAAAAGAATCTTTCTTAGATACAGGAGAAAATGTCTTCGTGTAGTCGATTCCTTCCCTCTGAGTGAACCCTTTAGCAATAAGTCTTGCTTTATGTCTCTTAATGTTGCCTCGTGAGTCTTTCTTTGTCTTAAATACCCATCTACATCCAATGGTTTTCACATCATTTGACAACTCAACGAGATCCCAGACTTGATTAGATGCCATAAAATCCATCTCATCCTTCATAGCATTGTACCACAAGTTCGATTCCTTAGAACTCATGGCCAGTGAAAACGTTTCAGGATCATTTTCGGCTCTAATGTTGTAATCTAACTCTTATAGATACACTATATAATCACTAGGTATTGCTGATCGTCTAACCCTAGTTGATCTCCTTAATTTTGTATCATCATCCTCACGAAGAACCTATTGCTCAACCTATTGTTTAACTAGTTGCTCAACAATTTCTGGTTGTTCTTCATTTACAACTTGATCTACCGGATTGATATTAACAGCTTGTGGAACTTCAGGAACCAACACCCGTTTCAACTTGAGGGGTGTGTATGGCAATCAATCTATCACTTGAACTAGAGGGTTGAGCTTCATAATGGCCCTTTTAAAAAACTATGTCTTGAAAATGACCACTCCTACTGATCAAGTCAATCTCAAGAAACTTTGCATTTCTTGATTCCACAATTCTAGTGCTGTGAGATGGATAATATAATCTATACCCCTTAGACCTTTCAGCATATCCAATGAAATACCCACTAATGGTCATTGGGTCTAGCTTCTTCTCATGTAGGTTGTAAATTCTCACTTCAGACGGGCATCCCCAAATGCTTATATGCCTCAGACTCAGTTTCCAACCCTTAAATAACTCAAAAGGTCTCTTTGTCTTTGAGATAGCCTTGGTTGGAATCCGGTTTAATATGTACACAATTGTCTTTAGAGCTTTAATCCACAGGAATTGAGGAAGTTTTGTGTTACTTCTCATACTTCTCACCATGTCCATTAAGGTTCAGTTTCTTCTTTCTGCCACACTATTCTGATCCGGAGAACCAGGCATGGTGTATTGGGCAACAATCCCATGTTCCTGAAGAAATTTCACAAAAGGACTAGGCGCTTGTCCACTTTCAGTGTATCTACCATAGTACTCTTCACCTCTATCTGACCTCACAATTTTAATCAGTTTTCCACATTAATTCTCCACTTTTGCCTTAAACATTTTAAAGGCATCCAAAGCTTCGTCCTTAGAACGAAGTAAGTAGAGATACATATATCGCAAATAGTCGTCTATAAAGGTGATAAAGTATTTCGGACTATTTGCGTCCATATTTAGACATCAAATATCTGTATGTATGATTTCTAACAAGTTTGTACTCCTCTTGGCACCCTTTTTAGACTTATTAATTTGCTTACCCTTAATGCAATCCACGCAAGTCTCAAAGTCAGCAAAATCTAAAGTACTAACTACCCCTTCATTTACTAATCTCTTAATTCTCTCAATGGAGATGTGTCTTAATCTACAGTGCCACAATATAGAGGATTCTTCATTCACAACACATCATTTTAATCCGGCAATGACATGAATCGAATTATATGCATCATCATTTTGTAACTAAATGGAATAAAGACCGTCAGATAATGTACCATAACCAATAACTTTAGATCCATTACATAAACTGAAACCATAAAATTTGGAACATAAAAGGTCTTTTCCAAGCACAAAATAAAGCCACTGATCAAAACTAAACTGCAAGTGCCAATGGCTTCCATATGTGAACTCGTCTTGCTTCCTGAATAGATGAATTGTTCACTTCCCACTGGCTTCCTTAGGTTTTGCATACCCTGCAAGGTATTTGAAACATGGATTGTAGAACCAGAATCAATCCACTATGTGTTATGATTAACATTAACCATGTTAGATTCATAACAAACAAATGAAATTTGAGTACCTTTCTTCTCGAGCCAGTCTTTAAATTTAACGCAGTTTTTCTTCATGTGTCCCCTCTTCTTGTAGAAGAAACACTTTGACGGCTTTTTTATATCGAATTGAGGAGCAATTTTGCCTTTTTCCTTATTTTTGGCATCATCTTACCTCTTCTTTCCTGAAACGGTCAAATTGACCCTTTCACCCTCTTCCATTAGCAACCTCTCCTCTTCTTGCACACACATGGTCAACAGTTCCTTGATCAGCCACTTGTCCTTATGTGTGTTATAAGAGATCTTGAAAGGACCATATTATTGAGGCAGAGTGCACAGAATGTAATACACTAGGAAAGATTCTGATATAGTAACCTCCAACGCTTTCAGTTGAGCCACTATGTCCCTCACACGCATGATATGGTCATGTACTCCCTTTATCCTAGTGAGCCTCAAGGATGACAACTGCATAATCAAAGTGCTGGCAAGGGCCTTATTAGATGTAGCGGATTGCTCATCAATGGCCATTAATAGATCTCTGACATTACTATGCTGTTCGATAGAACTACGAATGTTAGCAGATATCTTGGTTTTTATGAACATCATGGAGAGACGATTAGATCTCTCCCATTTTTCATAAAGAGCAATAGCTTCTAGAGTGCTAGTCTCAGTCATACTCGGTGGTTCGCCCTTCCTAATAGCATAGTCTATATCCATCCAGCCCAAATGAAACAGAATTCTCTCATTGCACACCTTATAGTTGTCACCTCTCAATTCGAGAATATCACACTTAATGTTAGAAATATTAACTGTCTGAGTAACTGCAAATTAAGAAATAAAAAATATATGCTCGTTATATATATTTCGAGACCAATAATAATTCATGGTTTACCAATGTAAATCATGCATTTAATAGATGAATCTAATAACATAAGACTTGCCTGTAAGCTAAAGTTCTACTCAATTAGATTTATCAAAAACTTTATGACAAAACTATTGAATTATGTTCCTTTTCTTAATTCCTGTGGGTAGATTAAAAAATATAATCCGATATTTCATCCTAATTAATCATACAAATATAACAGAATTCCTGTGGGTAGATTTTATCATATCACGTATGATTAATTACAATTAATGTATTAATGTGATCTTAAAACTAAATATATAATTATAATTAATTTGAGATGTTGTGACTACTCCCAGTTAATTAAAATTATATGATTACTCACATTACCTTAAACTTTAAATAAAAGCCTAAACATTTGCATCAAATAATAAATAATGCAAATAAATCAAATAATAATGCACAAATTATTTAATCTAATTTTGCATGTATAATAATTACCAAATTTTATACATATGAATTTTTCAGTTAATCACATGTAATTTGTGCAAAATTAAACAGTTATAATATGCATGTAACATAAGACATACATAATTAAAATTTTAATATTTATCATAAAATATTAATACCAAAAATGATTTTTATAATTAAAAATCACAACATAAGGGTTAGGACTTGATTAACCCAATTTATCACTAATATTAACATAAATTAATATTAATAATTATTTTTTTAAAAAATAAAAAATTACAGGTCGTATTCAACCTCCAGCCGGGTCACCTGTCGGAGCCCCAACGCTCCAGACCAGCAGAGGATGCCAGAAAACGTATGAAGGTCGGCGTTGGGATGACGTCAACCAGGCAACGCACACGAGATGTCAGAAAACCGACAATGCAACGCTCCATGAATGACAACGTCCGAAGCCTCACGTACGGTCGTCGCCCCTCCTTCTCCTTCACGGTCCAAACGACGTCGAGTGCTCCATAGAGCACAAAAACACGACTCTAGCGTCTCTAGAAGGTACAAATATGTCGAAAAAATTCAACAACCTCAACTCAAGTTTTCGGGAAAAAATTCAACCATAATAGAGTAAAACAGAGATAAGTTTTTCATTGGTTTATAAGGCAAGACATAGGCATTATGGGCTCTGATACCAAATGAAAACTTAAACACAGCAACACATGCATCTCATACAAAAACATTTACGTAAGAATACATGCATATAAACCGTATGTAAATATACAACAGCGGAAGCTTAATGGAAATTAATACCTCCAACCATTGCTCAGCCGATGATCCTCTTGTCTAGTAGTTTCTAAATCTTCTAGCCTCTCTCTATTGCACGATCGATGACGTACTCTAATGCGTTGGTGAGGACAGGTACCCAAAAACACCCTTTATATCTATCTCCACACCTCTGTCCATCACAGAGGAAAAAGCTCGGGAGTATGAGCAATAACAGGTGTGTGTGCAGAGGGTAAATCTATTAAATGGACCACACATGAACAGTAGAAAGGTTAGGTAATTTTAAAAAATCTTAGAGGACTTGCTTACCATCCTCCACCTACTAATTTTCCATCAGCTCGTAGACCGCTTCTTGGGCTCCCAACAGTAGATAGGTACGTAATAAGGAAATCATTCCGATTAAACAGTTCAGGCCAGAGCAGTAGAGATAGGATACCCCTCCACAACGATCGTCTTATTTAAATTTCAAAGCATGGATAACTCTGTGAGGCTGGCAATCGTGGTTGAGAAAGTTACATTCCAGTTGCAGGGCACTATTTTGTAATCAGAAGGAATGTTTGAAATGTTAAAAATGGCGACCGCCCAACTAAGGATCATTTCGAGTCTTCTACCGCAACTTCGTCTGAACTACTCTTCACTGTTCTAGATTAAAACCATAACACAATATCCCCGCTACAACTGCCATAACCATACTTCTTAAGTGGAGATCTAGGCCTGCAAGGCCCAAATAACTTCATTCTTCATCTCCATCTTCAGTTCATCAAAACTTTGCACGCTTTTCGTTTTCATACCATAACTATAACGATTGAGGTCCATTACAAGCATTATTCCTGGTACTTTTCTCTGAATTTCCGTCTGTCAGTCAAGAAATTTAGCTTCTGAACTAATGCCATCAATATATAGTCCATTAGGTAGTTGGCACAGAACAATCATGGAATGCAATTACCAAGTTTCCAAATTTGGTATTTCCCAAACGGATTTAAGGACAAAACTCAGAAATACAAACATCATCATCCAATGGTGACACTATAATGCTGACAGGGGCAACTCAAATAAAAGTAAAGAAAATCCTAAACCTAAAATTGCAGTCCTATTTGGCACCCATCTTCATAACTAGATTATGTGTCGATATATTGCATAAGACAGCAGCCGACAACATAGTAGAATAAGAAAAGAACAACTCCCGCATACACAACAGCCACCTACTCAAATGTGTCATCGTCATCATCCGGGAGAGGCTGTGCAGCAGCTTGCTGAAGCTCAGCTTCATGCCTACATAATAAAGAATCAATGACAGCAAAAAGCAGAAAGACCACAATCAGGGTCTTAAGTTTGGCTTGAATAGGTTAAAAAAAATGCATGAACACACAGGATTCAACTTACAGCTTTCAAGTAAGGTCATCCTATTATGTGGTAATTTCTTTTTTATAATAATAATGTGGTACTTCAAATTCATTAAAATGGCAAATTAGAGCAAACCATTATAGAGATTGTATGTCTACATATCCTTTCAGAAGTGAAAGCAAAAGGAAAGTAGTTGTAATGTTGGTGGATTGGGTGACATGATGGAGTAACGAGATGCAGGGAACTATTTTATGTGGTTTCAGACGTAACTCCTGATTCAGGTATACAAATAAAATCTTCGCTATACTCTTCAAACATGAAAAAAGAAAAGCAGGCTTGCAAGAAAGAGTGTTCTTACTGTTGCTGTAAAGCCAAATCAATGTGTACGTCTGGAGGAGCAAGAGCAGGGGTCTCTACAAAGTGAAGGCCAGGGTCCCTGAAATTGTCAAAATATAACCTATGATCAAGATTCAAGAATAGGTTATTTATCAAGCGAGCTATTAAAATAAACACAACACTTATTACCCAGCAAGCTTGCGTGCAAGGTAAAGAAATGGTTTCTCAAAGTTGTAGTTGCTCTTGGCAGAAATTTCATAGTATTGAAGATTTTTCTTTCTGTGGAATGTAACTTGTTTGGCCTTCACCTGCCTGTTTTTGACATCAACTTTGTTCCCACAAAGAACAATGGGTATGTTCTCGCACACCCTAAGAGACAAGTTCACGATATATCACAATGTCAACATGAAGTAATCACCATAACAATCTCATTAAAAAATATTAGGGAAAGGGAAAATTCCATGAAAGAGACTATCACGAACCGGCAGAGATCACGATGCCATGTTGGCACATTTTTGTATGTCAAGCGAGCTGTAACATCAAACATAATGATGGCACACTGACCATGGATGCTGCAAAGGGGAAGTATGATTGTTAAACCATCACATAAGCATTCGTATAAAAAACCACAAGTACAGGACTAGAATAAACAATTGAAACTGCAAGCGGTAAAGAAATCAAGGACAATAAAACAATAAAAAGGAAATGTTTACATTTGTCTTTTCCTGTTAATTCTGTCAACATAATTTCAATTTAGGGCTCACCATATAACAGAAGTCCAGAATTCAATGCATGGTTAGGCAGTTTCAAAGGCCTCCATTTTTGGGATGAGATTTATTTCACTAGTATCGCTTGACTTAGTACTATAGGTGAAGTGTCAAGAGAGAGGCAATGAAGAATATGAATACCTCAACATCTATAATTTCATATTTGCTAGACAAATGGGATGCAAATTACGCATCTCTTTAGTGTCTGGATTAAGTACTTGACAATTATGCAAATGTCGATCAAAAAAAGTAAAATTATAAGCAACAAGCATATACATGTGAACATATCCTCCCAAAAGTTACAGGGGCTGGTACATAAAAGCTACTTCAAAACATGTCAATGATAAAGTTGCAATGGTACTGATAAGATACCACCTATGCGGACCTACTTCAGGAGACGACGTAGGATTGATCCACCTATACACCCACTCACAGAGGCAGTTTACAAGCAACTTGAATCAGTCAAATGTGACTGGGTCCACAATCGTCCAGTAGAATCCCACTAGAAAAGGAGCCACTTTCCATGATATTCTGTTTTCCTAGTTTTTAGCCTCTGTTATTTGCATCTGTTATGCCATATTCAATAACTGTTTTATTAGGTGTTTTAATCTATAAATACCTATTAGGATGACAGTTTTAGACGATCGTTTTTTGAATTTCCAGTTGTATTAGGAGAGTTGTCCACTCCATAAGGACTATTTTATTGAGAATATAATGTTTTAGCATTCTAGCATTATAAATTCAGTATTGCTTCTAAAATTCTTTAGTCATTTCTACCCAGTTCATATCAGGTACATTTGGAATAAAGGATACTTAAAACACAAAAAGAAAAAGGTTTTCCAAAATCATCCATGAAGCTAATAATGATAAATGCAAAAAACTTACTAGTAACCATCTCTAAGACCACCGAATTTCTCTTGCCCAGCTGTATCCCAGCAATAGAATCGGATTCTCCCACAGTTTGTGAAGAAATCCAAAGGATGAACTTCCACACCAATAGTTGCTAGACAAAGCAATGAAGACATAAAGTTAGAAAATGGGCAACAAAATCATCAAAAACAAAAACTAAATTAAGAACTAATAAAACTATCAACACTCACGTTCATATTTCTTTTCAAACTCTCCAGTCAAATGCCTCTTCACAAATGTGGTCTTTCCTGAAACCACCCATAACAGTTTAAGCTCAGCCCAAAAAACATATATTTGTGGTTAGGGGACATAAACCGTTAGTTACCAGAAGCAACACATCACCGGAAAGTAATCAAAATAATTAAAAAGCAAAACGAATGAGAAACAAAGAAAAAAAAAGCATTTATCCCTATTCCCTCTGGAGGAAATGTCACCCTATGAAACATTTGCTGAACGAGTAGAGCTCGCCTAATCATAATTGCGTTAAAATTAATCCTTATGCAATCAACAACTCTAAACCCTAATTCACAAAAAATAAAAAAAGGCATGAAATTAGAAACAAAGAGAAAGAAGGAAGACAGAAAAATATACCAGTGCCTCCATCGCCAACAATGACGAGCTTGAAGCTGGGATAATCTACAGTCTGTTGATTAGGTAAAGCCTGCACATCCAATTTATTATAAAAAGCGCATCGAAAGATTAAAAAGAAAACTAATATATTAAATCCAATCAAACATCTGTAGGACACAGAAAAATGGCAGAAAACGAAAAGAGAGAAAAGTTGGAAGTACCATAGACGAGAGCGAGAGCGAGAGCGAGAGCGAGAGAGGGGGCGAATGGTGGAGAAGCTCTTATACTTGCCTCAACAGATGATAATAAAGTCATTTGTAACACTTTTAATTAAAAAAAATCATCTAATTTCACATCCGACATATTAT
>JANZXV010181367.1:0-16796 GCA_027576455.1 Erythroxylum roigii | reverse complement strand
TACGATATGTAATAATGTGTGTGGGTTTGAGTTACTAATTAAAATAAATATCAGTGTGATTGTTTGTTCTGTCTTGGATGACATCTATGTATCCTCCCAGGGGGTATTTGAGTGTTACAATTTGAATGTGAAATTTAGTAAACGTGAGAACACTATGTCAATGATTTAATATCACTATCGGTCAATTAGACTGTCCATTATTTAATATTATAATCCATCAATTATATTCTTTTTAAATCATTTATAGAATTAATAACTCAAGTTTAAATAACATGATAAACTTATCATTACAATTAAAAATGGGAGTAATTACTCTCAATAATTTAAGACTAATCTTATATTTAATAATTTTTATTTACTGAACTAATTTAAGTGATATTTAAATAAGTTGTAAATGCACTAAAATAGATAAAAAAATATCCTAAGCGATGAAGATATAACACATTATGAAGTTATTTTAATCTTTAATTTTAGTTTGAATTATGTTCTCTCATATATAAACTTAACTCATGTAAATTATTTATTTTATACATTTAATTTACTTTCTTCAAATGTTTAATAACTTTATTAATAAAATTTTTGTGTCCATTTTCTTAAAATTTTAAAAAGTTAATCTATTTAAAATTTATCTTAATTTACTTTTTAATTTTAATTTTTATATTTAAATATTATCATTTAATCTTGTATAATATAATTTAGTTCTCACGTAATTTAAGCCAATAGCCTTCTGCGCATGAACAGAGAATATTATTATTATCATCACGCGCAGATCGCGTGACAAAGCTTACGAAAGGAGAGGCGCCTACTGAGTGCCAGGTTAACTTCGAGGACCCCCATCAAAATCTCAAGAAATCTCCACCGTACACGTAAATCTACGTTAAGAAATCTGCACCGGTGGTATCACAGACCTAACGTACTACCTCCCGCGTGTCCAAACGTTGATTTATCTTTTTCGTCACCTATTGGCTGCTTTTTTTCTCTGTCACCCTCTCGTCGCCCCCAAAGGCTCAAACCCTTTCCTTTTCGTCCCAAACCCCGCAAAGCCCCTCCACAATTCTCCATTTCCTAGTTGCGGAGGGATTTCAAATCCCGTTTTTTTATATTTATATACGTATTTTTATTATGGATTCAGATCAGGGCAAGCTTTTTATTGGTGGGATTTCATGGGAGACGTCTGAGGATAAGCTCAAAGACTACTTCTCCCAGTACGGTGACGTTCTTCAGGCCGTGGTCATGAGAGA
This sequence comes from Erythroxylum roigii, assembly GCA_027576455.1. NCBI lineage: Eukaryota > Viridiplantae > Streptophyta > Magnoliopsida > Malpighiales > Erythroxylaceae > Erythroxylum > Erythroxylum roigii. Next base: position 15,555 of record JANZXV010181367.1, on the reverse strand, counting down.
CAAGACCACTGGCAGACCGAGAGGCTTTGGCTTTGTCGTGTTTTCAGATCCCTCTATACTTGATAGGGTTCTTCAAGATAAGCACACTATTGATGGTAGAACGGTGAGGGAAAGATTCCATTTTTGTTCCTTTTTTTAGGGTTTTATTGGTGGGTTTTCGTTTTCAGGTTTGGGTGTACGTGGGGGTATTAATAGATGTGTTGATTTTTTTGGTAATGGTTTCTTTGTTTGAGGGAATCTTGGAACTTTTCTTCTTTTTGAACTGTGGGTTCTGTCTTGTTTTTCATTCTATTAGCGGTTTATTAGTTCGTGCCCTCCATGTTGTTTTTCGTTCATTTCAAATGGAGGTTAAGCTGGAAATGAGGATTCAACTTGTTTCTGCTGCTTTGTATATCTGTAGTGAACTTTAGGTTTTTGGGATTTTCATATATTGAATCCTGTCTTGTAAGCATTGCTAGTGGTTCTTTTGAGTTTCTATTGTTTATTATCTCTTTGTTTCAGCGTCAATGCTGGATTGAAGTTTTCCATTCTGTCGAATGATGGTCTATTGGAGTAGTTCAATTATCCTTTCATGCTTATTACTTGGATGATAATGAATCATTTGTCGGTGCTGTTAGATATTAGTGTTTAAGGATGCTTGATGATATTTTGTGGCTCTTTCCTTATTGTATTTCTTTGCTTCTAACTTTGCAGCTTAATTTACCCTCATCATGCTTATTTGTCACATTCTGGCTGTTATGATTGATTTGTGATGATCTCTTATGGCGATCTTTAAAAGTTTTTGATCATTTCTTGTGGAGTTGATTTTGATTGCTTTCTTAATTTTTCACTGGAGCGTTCTGAGATGAATTTCATGGATAAAGGAAAATAACTTCGTGTTCATGAATTTCTCCAGTTGTCTGTTTCTTTATCTAAATTAGTTTTCAGCATTTTGTGGATGTGATGCTGACGATAAAATTATTGACACTTCCATATTTTCATTCCAACATTGGTTTCTCAAAACTACTTTAGATATTTGAACTAGTGAGTTTAGAAACTCAGCATTGTATTACTGTAGGATATTTATTAGTTATTACCTTTGGAATTGACTACAAAATTGTAAAGCATTTGTTTGCTTAAACAAATGAAAAATATCAGTAAATGTTAACGTGGTCATTTGGATCAAATAGATTTATACTTGGGCCTTCAATTCATACTTATTCTTAAGACCATTAAGATCTGTACTTGATTTTTGGTGTCCATTGTTACTCATCGTGTTTAATGAAGTGCTCATCTTTGCTATCGCAAGCACTTCTTGTTATGCCATTGCACGCATGTTAATGTATTTGTATGATAGTGGAGCTGATTTCTGCTAGCAATCCTAAATTGTTGTTATAATATCATATGGTTATTATATACACATTTTCAGATGAGTGTCTAGTTTATTACAACTCCTGCTAAATGTTTTTTGCAGCTCAAGTCCTTTAAAAATTTGAACTCTGGTGAAGAACTTCTCATGTCATTTCTCACATTAGTGATTTTTTTTTGAGATAGAGAAGGCATAAAATCAAAGCAATGTTGCATGGTGTGGCAATGTTCCTGCGTCTGGATTTAAGTTTTTACCTCTCTTATTCACCCACTTTCTTTGATTTTCCAGGTTGATGCAAAGAGGGCGTTATCACGAGAAGAGCAGCAAACTACTGGCAGAGTTGGAAACCTGAATAGTGCTAGAAATGTTGGCAATGGTGGAAATATAAGAACCAAGAAGATTTTTGTTGGAGGACTGCCTCCCACTCTAACTGAAGAAGGGTTCCGCCAGTATTTTGAAGCTTATGGCCATGTCACTGATGTAGTAATAATGTATGACCAGAATACCCAACGGCCTCGTGGATTTGGATTTATTTCCTTTGACACTGAAGATGCAGTTGATCGGGTTTTACAAAAAACATTTCATGATTTGAATGGTAAGCAAGTTGAAGTGAAACAGGCACTTCCTAAGGACTCTAATCCTGGTGGAGGCCGAGGTTTGGGTGGTGGCTCTTTTGGCGGTAGCAGCGGCAACAGCGGCAGCGGCTATCAGGGATATGGTAGTTCTGGTAACAATTCAAGCTCCTATGATGGCCGGATGGATTCAAACAGGTATATGCAGCCTCAGGGGTCTGGAGGTGGTTATCCTCCTTATGGTTCATCTGGATATGGTGCAACTGGCTATGGATATGGTCCTGCAAATAATGGTGTTGGTTACGGTGGTTATGGGAGTTATGGCAGTGCAAGTGCTGGATATGGAGCACCTGCTGGTGCAGCCTATGGGAACCCAAATGTAGGGAATGCTGGGTATGCAAGTGGTCCACCTGGTGCCCATAGAAGTTCATGGAGCAGTCAAGCTCCTTCTAGTTATGGTGGAATGGGATATGGAAATGCTACTTCATGGGGTACTCCAAATACTGGTGGTGGTGGTGGTGGACCTGTTTCAGCACCAACTGGTCAATCTCCAAGTGGGGTAACTGGTTATGGGAGTCAGGGTTATGGGTATGGTAACTACAGTAGTAACGATGGATCTTATGGAAATCCATATGGTGCTATGGGAGGTCGTTCTGGGGGTCCTTCAAACAGTAATTTGGGTGGTCAAGGTTCAGGTGACTTGCAAGGGACTGGATACATGGGAAGTGGCTATAGTGATGCAAATGGAAATTCAGGTTATGGCAATGCAGCATGGAGATCTGATCCATCGCAAGCTTCTGGAAATTATGGGGCATCTCAAGGAAGTGGTGCTCATGGTCAAGTTGGGTATGCTGGATATGGTGGTGCTCAAAGCCGACAAGCACAACAACAGTGATTTTGACTCTTCAAGGCCTTCATCATCCTTTTGTGACTTCCTCCTGCCTTCTCTTTGAGGTCTTTTGATGATTTCTTGTTCACAACAACAGGGGAGATGTCTCAATTGAATGGTGATGCGTTTATAGGCCTGGTTGGATTGCTTGAATCCTAGTAGTTTGCAATATTTTGCTAGTCTATAATAAGTAGTTCAAGGCATACTAGCTGCCCTCTTTATTTATCTACTTTTTTGTTGAGTGTAGTTCTAAAATTTGGCATGCTTATAATTTGTGCTAGCAGTTTGGAACTTTGTTATCTGTGTTAAGTCTTCAACCTATTGTGATAATGAATAGTTCTGTTCATCTGATTGTAGCTGAGAATTTTGTTATGTGCATCTCAATTGTTCACTTTCTTGGCCTTCCACTAAGAACGTGATGTTGTTGAGCTTTTAGATTGCATTTATGTATCATTAATTCAAGTATTTGTAAAGATGAACTGCAGGCTTCCTAGAGATAGAAGTTGAAGTTTGGGCAACTTGGGTTGGTCACTACATAGATTTGTAGTGATATTCGTAGTGGTAGTTGACGCATTGAGGATGGAATAATCATTTTCCCCCTGTATTTGCCCTTGTGTTGTACAGGAGGAGATGCTCGTATTATAAGATGGAGTCGAGTCTCCACTCATGGCTGAGCCCGAGCTTCATAGTGGTTGTGTGTGGATTGTGGGGTTTATTTCATCCTGGAATGCAATTGAAGAGGACTTGGTCGGTTGAAATTGTGTATTAGCCTGAATGGCCATTTTTTCGGCTAGGCGATATCAACAGTCAAATGTATCTTGCTGGCATTTCAAGTTATAAGTTTCTCAAAGATTCCAATTTTTGGTGGGCTGGTCGATTTTGTGAGGCAGACAGCTTGTGGCACGTTAAGCTGAGGAGTTAGTGTCATTTGTGTTGAGATCATGTTAGAACATAATTTTTAGGCCATGTTATCTAGTGGAGTAGATCAGTATGATTCCAAATGTTTAGAACACCAGGAACGCTGTTAAAAGAAGGTAGGCGTATGCAAATCTTGGTATGAGGTCAACTAGTTTTGTTACATTTATGGAAGGCTATTTCACAAAAAGGTTAGGCTATACATTTATACAATTTTCTTTTGAATTAACATCTTAATCACATTTTTTGAGGGTTATTATTATCCTTGATGTCCTTTACACCCGATGGGATTAGTATTGAGATTTCCTGGTCACAAAAGATGTCTTCTTTTTGGGTGCTTTAGAAAACAGGAAAGATTGTTTCTTGCTTGTTTCAACGTGAAATAGTTCCATTTGCTTGTGGGATCTTCAAGATTAGAAAGATGTTCTTGGTGTAGTAGCTGCTTGATTACCTTCAAGTGACTGCAATATCAAGCATTGCCGTGAATGTGATTGTGACTGTGATTCCAGGGATGCTGATAATTTATGTTAAAGCTGAAGTAACAAAGGTCCTACCAGAATTTCCTCCGGGGAGGAGAGCTCCTACCAGAATTTCCTCCGGGGAGAAGAGCTCTAACATACAAAATTAATGTCAGATGCTTAGTTATACAATATTTTTCACTTATTAGTCTCACAAATATACCCACCTTTTGAAATGTTTCACAAAAATGGCTAGAATTATAAATTTTATTATCGTATACGTGATTTATGTCAACTTAACCTGTGTTGGTGCCAATTTACCGCTTGCAACAGATATCTAAGGAAAGTTATGGAATAAGTACACATATGATATACTATTTTATAAAAAAAAACAGAATTATTAAAATTATTTGACAGGATACAAAGCTTGAGGGTTGCATATAATTTCTGGAAAGAATAAATCAATTGGAAGATGTGTAAATATAATAAAAAAAAGACACAAGGAGGTTATATAAAAAGTAAGTCAAAACAAGGGAAGCAAGTTATTTGCATTTATTCTCCAACTTCTTGTTCTTCCAAAACTTGGCAACAAGCTTGTATTTCTCTCCTCCTTCAGAGACTTGGCCATGTGCCTAAAGCCCTTTAAAGTCAAAAAACGAAGCTTTGTAACTGCACTTATTTGCATCAACGCTTGAATTGAGCATCAAAGCCTTGCATTTGCCTCTCTTTTCTTCTTCAAAACTCCTAAAGCCTTGTAATGCTTAACATTTGAACAATATTTGAAAACGAGCTATTTTCTTATTTGATATTTGCTTTTTATTTACTTTCGTTTATGTTGTGCCCCCTGTCAAGCTTTTATATTTACTTTAATATTAATATTTATCCTTTATATTTGCATATAACATCTTGTAGTGGTTAGCTCTACCGCCTATTAAGGTGTGATATTGTTTGTTTGCCTTAATAACCGTGTTATTATCTATATTTAGCATTATGAACTGTAAGGTTACTTCTTTATGACTAGAAAGTCACGGGTTTAAGTCACAAAAATAATTTTTTGTAAATTACAAAGGAAAGACTGCATACAATTGGTGACCGTCTCTTGACCCTCACAAAATGAGGAGCCTTGTGCTTTGAGATTTTCCCTTTAGTGTTATAACTCATAGCGATCGACTTTAGCACCTATTATGTTATGATATTCAATACTTTTTCTTATTGATTTAATTTGCTTTAATATTTACTTTATTTGCTTATTTAATATTTTCTTTATTCATGTTATCTTAATATTTAACAAAGCAATTTATAAAAAGATTAAATAGAGACCTTTTGTAGGTTAGAAGAGCAACACTTAGAGCTCCTAAAATTTTAACAATCAGAAAGAAATTTTAACAATCAGAATAATTACACTAACACTTAATTGTATTCTTTAAGAGGACAACTCGTTATAATAGAGAAAAGCCTAGAAAATCCCACAGTGATAACCAAAACAGAGTTAGTTAAAACCTCCATCTTTAAGCCTTACGAAGTGTCCAACAATAATTTGAGACAATTTAGGAAAAAGAACAATGAAGAATTTCTCAACACCATTGAAAGCCAATTGAATAGGATTAATGAGAACATATCTTCTGATTCCCCAAAGTCTTTAAAATCCCAAACTCTAAACGCCATCCAAACTAGTAGTCAAACTAGGATCAAAACTAGTATGTCCCAAGAAGTAAACATGATTGAGTAAGAAAGCAATAGTGAAAGTCAAAGCCTTCAACCTCCTTCTCCAGTAATGAACAAAATCCATTGGTAACAAAAACCTTATTGTACAAATCCATTACCCTGAAATAGACGTAGATAAAAAAACTTAACATCTTGCTACATACTAGGCATAATGTTTCCTGTTTATGAATGGAATATCAAATGAATGTCCAAATACAATATTTTGAATGCGCTTCAACAAATGAAAATGGTAATCAATGCTTATAGAACCCAATTAGGAACCTCTGGCTATGCAATAGTTAGGCTCTTAACAGCCAAATTTTCTGGACAATTGAAATGTTGGTAGGATTAAGTTCTAACTAAATCCCAAGGATTAGATATCCTTAAACTTGTTAGGATGAATGAAGAAGGTGAAACAATTTTAGATGAAAATAGTGAGCCTATTTAGGATGCAATCCTACCATTAATCTTAACAATCTCTTTACATTTCGTAGGAAACCCTTCGCATTTGAAAGATAAGAATGCTAAATTATTGTCAATTCTTAGGTGTTAAAAACTTTTCAATTTCAAATAGTATAAAGACACATTCTTAACTAGAATAATGCTCAGAGAAGATTCAAATTAGCCATTTTGGAAGGATAAGATCTTAGTAACATTACCTCCTTTATAAGGTGAAAAGGTGAGAAACAAAATTAGAGAAACTCTTAATGACCAAATTCCCTACAATAAATTAGCCTATGGTGAGATTATTAGTTACACCCAATAAGAAACCCAAGCCCAATAGGAAATATATGAGTAAGCCCAAAAAATTTCATTCAAACTTGAAAATTTAGAAACACAACAATATTTAATTAGGATAACCCTTAAATTGACCAAAGACTTTAGTATAGACACTATAACATTATTTAACATAGGAGCTGATTTAAATTATAATAAGCAAGGAATAATCCCTACAAAACCATTAAAAAAACAAAGAAAGAGTTAAAGCAACCAACAACTCAATGCTTAGGATAAACCACTAAACTAATGCATATATTTGCCAAGGTGAATTTACCATCAAAACTTCCTTTTGTAATTGTAAAAGACATACACCAGATGTTCATCTTAGGAACCCATTTCATAAAATTGATTACTCCTTATATTATAAATCATAATAACATCTCAACAAAAGTTAATAACTCAAACATACCCGTGTACAAAGCACTCCACTTTATGAGGATAAGAGAGAATTATTAATATACGCAGTCTTTTTTTAGTCATTAAAGAATAATTTTTACCGATTATTCCAAGACTCTCCCTCTCAATATGGTATAATAAAATTATCACAGTAAAGTGAAAAATAAATAAGAATGGCCTGCAAAAATTAGAAGGTTTAATTTGTTGGCAAAGAATCAATATGGTGGAGGAAAGCCTCTGTAAGGATCGCCTAAAGCAGTGGCATTTCCAGGACGTGAAAATACGACCTATAAAACAAGCATTTATAGTTATTGAGTTGGATGTATGAAGAAAATATAAAATTCTATGTTTTTTGGTTGAATATGTTTGAGGTCCGACCATTAATCATGTATCTACCTGATAATTTCCAAGTGTACAAGTCTTGAAAGCAGCTGCACAGTAGTCAAAGTAGTACTCCCATGTCCGAATGAATTTTTCATCGAATCCCAGGTCCAGTATTTTCCTGAGAAAACTAAAGAAAATCAGAGAAACTGAGGAAACCAGAAAAAGGAGGAACTTTGATAAGTGGTATCTTACTTCTTATTTTCCAAGAAATTTTTTCTCCAGTGTCCCAGAGTTTGGTAGTAGTGAATCCCTATATTTTCCACATGCTCCACACTAAGAATATGGAAATTCCAAGTGAGTAATTCATGTTAATTTCACGAAAGAAAATTGCAAGATTAAGCATTTACAGTTTACCAGAGTCTAGATGAATTAGCCATGGCTGATGTTATTCTAGTTAACGAAGGCAAGCATCCTCCAGGAAATATGTATTCCTTTATGAAATCTGAACTTCTCCTGTACTCATCATAGCGTTCTTCTGGTATAGATATGAACTAAAAGGAAAATCGATTAACAAATTTTGAGCACAAAAGATCACGTCTTTCCAAATATGACGTTGAAGATTATATTACCTGCAGAACTACGAGCCCATCTTCTGCTAATGCTGAATCACAACAACCAAAGAATTCCTCCATGTATTCGTGGCCAACAGCTTCTACCATTTCGCTGGAAAGAGCTCTCCAATCTCAATCTACTTGTTCCCATACCATGGTCACACATAGTTTTAGGATTTAAAGAGCTTACCAAGATATGATTCTGTCATATTTGTGGTTCTTAGGCAACTGGCGATAGTCACAGAGGAGAAACCTGATATGGTCCTGGTGACGAAAATGGTTAAGAGGGTTCATCTGAATAAGCATCAGATGCTAGGAACTATGAACATAGAGAAAAGGAAAAGCTTCAGATAGATACCTGGAGGCCTGCTTCCTCGACTTTCATTTCTGCATATTTTAGTTGCTTCTTGGAAAGAGTGATGCCTGTGTATCTACATCCAGTTCTTTTGACAACTTCAATTGCCAAGGCTCCCCAACCACATCCAATTTCTAGAACTTCATGACCCTTGCCTACTCTTGACTAAATTGTTTGCAGGTGAACAAGCACAGTGAGGGATATGAAATGGAATGAACTTTTAGCATTTGCTAAGAAATGATCCAACCTTTTCAATCAGAGAAACAATCTTTCTCATCTGTGCAGATTTTAGATCTTCATCTTCATCCTTCAGGACAAATAGACGTGTTAATCAAAGTTTCAGAGAACTTCTTGAAATTAAGCTGGTCAGAAGGATTGGTTTTCTGACCTTGAATACCGCACAGGAGTATGTCATCGTCTCATCCAAGAAAAGAGAAAATAGTTCATTACTCTGGAAAAGCAAATCGAGAAAGAAAACATAATTGGAGGTGTGAAGAGTTTAGGAAATGAAATTAACTGGTTCACAGTCCCATACCAGGTCATAATGACGAGAGATATTCCTACGAGCTTGTGTGAGCGTGTTTTGCCTCATAACATGCTGAAAGAAGAATTTTGCAGATGCAATGCTGGAAGTGAAGAATAATGGTGTCCACCAACCCCTGTGAGATCTAGATGTAGCATAATTAAAGTATGAACCAAACAAGAATCTGCTACTGATAATCATATTCCGGAACACACCAGTCATTCCATTCCATACCTGGCCTTGTTCTTGTCTACCTTGGATACAGATCTATTAGGATCTCTGTTGAGAATGAGAATCTACAACATACACTAATGAGGAAGAATCATCATAAGATCATACTGAAAATAACAGTTTGGCTAAGTTCTTGATTGATGATTCACCATTATTAGATTTAGAAGACCTTGTTCTTTGTCAACAAAGGAAAAGTCGCCATTGATATATGCATCTGCGAGTCCTAAGTCAGCCTGTGTTGTTATCTGCAAAAGACGAGAATTGCTCAGTGGATGGGAGAGATCATGAACTGAAGTATTTTGTTTCATTAAAAAGTTCTCCAATAAACAATTTGAAGATAAGAAGCATAAAATCCCCATAAATGATACAAAAGAACATGTACCTTCCAGTAAAACTGGGGATTGTGAACTTTCAGAATAGTTTTCAGAGAACACCTTTTACCAGTTCCTTCAAATGTAAAAATGGTGCCTCCTTCCTCCAACAAGCTGCCATATTACAGGAAAAAATTTGAAGATATTGAAAAAGAAGAAAAAGGTCTAAGCTTTAAGAATAAACACAAAACTAGGAATAAAATGAAATGTGAGTGCTTCTGTTGTAATACACCATTGAATGCAACAAGAAGCAAAACTTGGAGAGAAGGGCTCACAATGATCTTTACAAGTGAACTCACATTAAACAGCCAGTAGAGATATAATGTCCAAGAAATGTAGTAACAAAAAGGCGCGCCCCAGTTTCTAACAGAGAAGGTACCATGTGTTTTGGATTGCTCAGAATAGCACAACTTTTTCCAAGCAGACTATTTGCTGCAACCATTCCAGACTGCACAGTATCACATTTTGTTATAACACCATTTTGTTCCATAAGTTCTATGAATGATCATGACAGGAAACGGAAAGGCAAATCCACTCTTGGATTTCTTTTCCATTTATCTTGCACAAACCATGTTTTAGATTGGAACTGATGACAGCTAGAAAGGAATGTGTTTGTTGTTAACAATAAGAAACTTCAGGAGAACTTATTACTACCTTCAACCCATCCTCATGGAAGCCATAACCTGAAAGATAAATAGCATGAAACATTCAGATTATTGGCTTTACGGACGAGTGTTGCTTAAAAGTAAGAAACCACAATGGTCCATATCTTATTATGGTAATCGTGTCCAGAGTTTGAAGGAGTTAAAAAATGAAGTGACTACCCTGGTATGCTCCGCAAAACCAAATGTGTCTTCTGCCTTGAATATGTTCAAGCTCAATTGAAGCTTTTGACGCAGCTACAGATGGGAATGGGTGGGCAGTTGACCATTTGAGTAAGGTATTTTCAGGTGCATGATCTGGATTAAGTGTCACCAGAAAAGGTGATTTTGTTTCGCCGAGATTCTGAAACAGTTTCAGATGATTCAAACAACAGATAGAGCTGAGAACTGAACTGCAGACAACCATAATCTGATCATATTAGACCAACCTGAAGCACATTCAGCCAGTAGGTCAAGCAGACTTTGTTGTCTGTATTTCCTAAGAAATTCCATGCACTCCATGATGCTGGGTTCAGAGGCATAAATGTTGAGTCACGATGAAGGAAAATATCACTGCAAATACGAATTGCAGAATTAAATATATTTTCAACTCCTTGTTTATAGAAGATTACAGAGTGTTAATCAAACAAGTCAATAGGAACAATTGTTTGGTCACAATTCAACTGCATATCTTATAACATGGTTCCAATGTAATTGAACTACCTTCATCAAACTTAATTTCTGAAAGGACAACAGATTAAACATGGAAAAAGAAAGTGATACCTCTGCACATATTGGAAAGAACCTAGTACTCTCAGTTCCTCAGATGTTGCTTGCTCTCCCAATATTTTCAATGCATCAGGGGCATGAACACCAATAATGCAAGCAGAGTACATTTCTTGGCTGCCATCTTGTGAAAACACCGTGCAACCTGCTAATATACTGTTCAAAATTCTTGCTACAATTAAAATAACGTAGAATCGTTTGTTTTTGTCTATGTGATACTTCTCTTTAGACCTGAACTAACTTTATCATCGAAGTATCTAAGTCGGGAAAACTTTAAAAACCTGTTATACAGGTCTTCGAGTACTAATACTAAATCCATCATTGCAGTTCCCATCCAACAAGATGATAGATCTTACCTTCATTACATAGATGATGAAAATTTATTGATTGAGAAAGGTATCAGAGTTACCCTTAGTGCTTACCCTCATCAGAAGTTGAAACCGAGTGTATCTCGCAACCCGTTCTTATTTGAGAACCTAAAATTTCCAGCTTTTCCCTGACCTGGGATTTTCCAAAATTAACCAGGACTCATCGTAAAAAGAAAAAGAAGAAAGAGTTACTCCAAAAGAAACAAGTAAAGACCTTATGCACATAAGAATGTGATCTCCCTCTGACAGTAAGCCACTGGGGGCGACCCAAAAGCTGCGGAGAAAAGCAAACAACTCTCATTGCAGAAATCTGATATGAACATTCCTGATTGAGTTAGGCTACTTAATCTCTTTTGTCTCCAGGAAACATGTACCTGAAGCAAATGGTGGTTACGGCAAAAGGAGAGCACAGAGAAAGCCGAGAAGTTCATAACTCCATCTGAAGGGCATGACCAAATAGAACCGCACATTGGAACCTTACGTCGTAATGCATGCATGCTTTATCTGTTAGTGACAGATTGAATAGTATACAGGCTAAAACTGAAAGCTAAAACAAGAAAGTAGCAATTATTCATAAACTGCTTTAAATAATACTCACAAGATAAGCTTTCTGAAACATCTCAGAGTAACCCCGCGACCTGACGAACTTTTCCAGGGTCTCATTCCGATCAATATCTGGGTTGTTCTCCAGCATCTCCAGATAGCTGAAGTACAGCAGTCGGAAGTGAAGGATGTTTCCAAATGCCAACATTGATTCATCACTAACATCAAATAATAACACAACACTTCCATATTTTGCAGGTCTTTGAAGACAAGGAACTCTCACCTTAGGACATCATCCTTGAACCTGAGAATGTCGCGGAGCATTTGCCAGAAGTAAGGATTAAGAATGTTCTTCTTCTGAGCAAAAAGACTGGACAAGCCATTCCTGCTACCCCATTCACAGCCACGGCCTTTGTCTAAACTGACAGAGAATGACATGTCTGATAACTCCATCTCTACTCCAAGACTCTCGAAGAACTCCATCATATTTGGATATGTTACCTGTCATTGTAGCAGCATCCATATTAAACTTCACATACACGTATATAATTATATATTGCACAAGAAGTTGCATCCTGCAGCTACATAACATACGGTTCTTGATCATATAATATCAATTAACCTCGACATTAATCATGCATGTGGCTGAGACGATTGATTCTTAACAGGTTTAATAACCAACAAAAACTTTCATCCAAGAAATTGATAAGATAATATGTTAAGTGACCGTTTCACCACAATAGCTTAAGCTGTTGTGTTAGACCAACTTAATTGGTTTTATATATTCACTAATACACTCTCTCAAGTGAAAGCCCTTTGGGCCTCACTCTACCTTGTGCTGAATAATAAGTGGGTGGTAGGATTTGAACTCATGACTACTTGATCATAAAGGCTCTGACACCATGTTAAGTAACCGTTTCATCACAATAGCTTAAGCTGTTGTGTGAGGCCAACCTAATTGGTTTTATATATTCACTAACACAATATAATTAAATAAATCTCTTCATCTAACGTTAAATTAAGACACTAGCATTTTTAGACTAGTAGAATCATGTAACAAATCAATACCTGTCTTTAAAACAGTGATGGAGTTAGAAATTTAAGATAAAAGGACCAAAATATTTAAGTTTTTAAATCTTGAGGAGCTCAGTACATCACTGGATTCTAAATAATTCTGTCCTTGTGTGTGTATATATATAAATTAAAAATAAAAATATTTAATTTTTATAAATCTTAGGACCAGTGATGCTAACTCCATCTATGCCTGTCAAGAAGAAACATATGCATCAAAATCACGTAATAATCTACAACAATCCGTGTTTAATTTTGATCTTTTAAAAGGGTGAATAACTAAGTCACATGTATAATTGATTAATTTGGTATAAATATAATATCATCAATCAAATAAAAATAATTAAAATATAAAATGTAATTTAAATTTTACAACTTTCATCGTTATAAAAAATTCACGTTTTAAAACACTAAAAATATAACCTCAATAAATCAAATTTCGACTGGGTTATATTTTTGTTAGTTAAATATTATGTTATCGCTAATGTGGTACTTTTTGTATATTAAAAACTTTATACATTAAGGTTTAATTTATATTAAGAAGAAAACAACCACAACCTTAATCTTTTATACTGGTTGAACAAATATTACTGTTAGTGAATATATAAAATCAATTAAGTTGGTCTCACACAACAGTTTAAGTTATTGTGATGAAACGGTCATTTAACATGATATCAGAGCCTTTGTGACCAAGTGGTCGTGAGTTCAAATCCTACCACTTACCTATTATTCAGCTTAAGGTAGAGTGAACCTGTGCAAGTTTCAAATCCAAAGGGCTTTTACTTGAAGGGATGTGTTAGTGAATATATAAAATTAATTAAGTTGACCTCACACAACAGCTTAAACTATTATGATGAAACGATCACTTAACAATTATAATTTGGCTCACCCCTTTAACCTAGACCGAGTTGTTAAGTTTGAGAACAATTGACAAAAATAAGTGAAATCCATATGATAAGGAGACAGGAACAGCCGCCAACTTGCACCTTATCCGCAACACAAGGTGCCCGACTTGGCTAAACTAAACTAGCACCCAAACTCTCCCCGCTTTTACATGTGAACTTCTGTACATTTCTATTCATCCCTTATTTTTTAATTTTAGGCATACTGTTAATAAATTTTTTTTATTAAAAATGTAATAAAAAATAAGTTATGCTTCGTTATGTACCTTTACTGAATTAATTAGTCTATTAAATATTTCTTAATTCGAAATTATTGTCTTTTATTCATTACAGTATTCCAACGAAATGACAATTTATTCGAAACCTACATGCAATACGTCGACAAATAAGTTAGTATATTAAGTAAAGTAAAATCGAATAAATAAACTAATGTTTTCGGTTAAATTAAGGAAGAAAAGGAACAAGTAAAAATAAAGATAGTGAAGACTTACACGATTGAAGACCATAAAACCCAGGTCTATATCGACGCCATCGAAGTTCACAGTCCTAGCATGGCCTCCCAAGTAGTCCTCTTTCTCGTACAAGACAACCTCAGCTCCAGCTTCTGCAAGAACATAAGCTGCAGCCATTCCACTCACTCCAGCTCCAATCACTGCCACTCTCATTCTCGACATTCTTAACTCCAAAACCCAACTTCAGTTCCTGCATTTTTTTCTAAAACCACCGTTAATCTTCATAAACAAAGAAGACGAAGTATGATAACTAGGGACTGTGAAGGGTTGAGACATTTATTACTTCAGTCAAACACTCCTCTATCTCCGGCCAAACCTGTGGCTACAAAGGAACACCGCCTAGATCTTCGCTGCGAAGAAAGTGGCAGTGGAGAAATACTGAATGCCAAAGTAATGAACAGATAAGCTAAGAAAGACCATTCGCTGCGAAGAAAGGGTTGAATGTGGCAGTGGAAGACCGTGGCTAGAAATACCGAATGCCAAAGTAATGAACAGTCAGAACAGATAAGCTAAGAAAGACCATTCCCTTGTGTAACTTTTATATGTACGGGACCTGCAAATACTGCTGTCAAATTTACGATCAAGTAATTCACGAAACAAACCTGTCGAGAAAAAGAGGTAAGATACTTTTTTAATACGCAACTATTTTGTTTAATAAATTTCAGTTATTTATTTATATAAATTTTAGTAATTTGTTTATGTAAATTTTAAATAAATCTATTTAAAATTTACATAAACAAATGACTAAAATTTATGAGATAAAATAAGACAATATAAAATTAAAAAAAAAAAAAAAACAGTGGTTAAAGGTCCCGTGAAACTATCAACACCTCCACACGGCCTTTCTGCAGCCCTCCGCCGCTCAACGTGGCTCCATTACATACACACAGCAACAAGAACTAGAAATGGATCTCTTTGGGCTTCAAAAATGGGCCAAATTCCTTTTGTATTGGGCCCAACTTACATTTATAAATTCCTTTTATTTGTTTCGTAGGTTCAATTTAAATTTACTACCAACTGAACACTTGTAAATTTAATTTAAATAATTTTAAATTATTACACTTTTAAAAGTTTTACTCCACTTCTTATCACAAACCCATTTCCTGGTCTCTCGTATTTTTTAATTGTTGAAAATTTGAAAAGCGATTACATCATTTACATATGGGAATAATAAATTTTTTATGATTTTTTAAAAAATCTTTTTAATTTTATATATAATTAATTCATAAATTTAATAAAAATTATTAATTATAAA